>LYNE01001953.1:31667-61009 GCA_001662545.1 Rosa x damascena | reverse complement strand
ATAGAACTTATCCTAGTTTGACTAGGCACACTAAGTGTCAATATCCTTCAACACATTTGAATATTTTGCATCCTCTTGAAACGACAAACCAAATTCCTGCCCTCTTGGTTACAAGCCAAAGCTGCTATGTCATGACAATGTTTCTTTCTTTCTGGGACTAAAAAGACAACATGAAGCCAAGAGGAGCAGAACAAGAATATGTAAAACTCGGGATGCATTGTAGAAAATGCTATTGGGGAATCAAAGATGAGATCTCATTCAGTATTGTGACGAAAGTACTTTCATAGCAATATCTAGTTGGTCACAAGACCCGGAACCCCAAAGAGACCCAAACATTATTTCAGGTTTTGTTAAGAAAAACACAAAAACAGAATATAACATAGAAATTAATGTGGCAATACATCAACTTCCTATTTTTGACAGTAATTCATAATAGAAACCCCTAAGATATTTAGTACTCTGTACGATTATTGTATCAAGATACTAGGTTGGTATGAAGATCACAGGATTCCATTTCTGGTACTCTTCAAAACCAGTCATGATCAGCTCACCATGCTAGATTTCGTAAACAATTGCAGTCTGATGCATTTGAGTATGCTATAGCCTCTTGAAACTGCAAAAGAAACAAGTTCCTGCCATCTTGGTTACAAGCCAAAGCTGCTAAGTCATGAAAATGATTCTTTCTTTTCGAAACTAAAAAGGCATAGATCGAAACCAAGAGAAGTAGAAGTAGTATATATAAAACTCTAGATGCATTGAAGAAAATGCTATATGCAGCCACAGATAAGTAGTACATCACCCCTTTTGCCTTCCAAAAAGAGAGAATTGAAGTTTGGAGCTAAGCTTAGGCTCGCTTAAATGGAAGATATTATATACAATGCCAACCCCAAAAGTCAGGAGGCAGCAAAAATGTGATGCTGGTCTCTGTTAGGGAGTGATTTCTGGTCACACAATTAATTGATCACTAGTCGGTTAAGTGATGGTACAAAAAAAATATGAACCGAGATGCCCAAAAAAGATTATCACATAGACAAACTAGTGTTAGCGACTTGGTGTTGCATAATTACATGTAAGATTGGAAGGGGCTTCAGAACTCATATACCAGGTTAGTGGGAAAAATGGAGAAAAAGGGGGAAAAAGAGAACTGTTCTTGTTTATTATATCTCATGGACTATGGAGCACATAGAAGGGGCGGTTGTTAGTGTTGCCTATTCTAGGTTTCCTATTATCAACTACAATCTGCACCATGTACCTAGCTAAACTTATTTTCCTCGGTCTAATTCCTTCATCAAGTAAAAGCTTTGGTAAAGGAAGGAAAAGCTTTTTCTTTATCAACTAGCTCCTCACTTGCCTTTGAGGGTATTTACTCCATGCTAAAGTTACACCTGATAAAGCATTCCCACTTCGATCAGTGAGGTATGAGGAATCTGAAGGGCGATTGCTGGACGCCTGCAATTCCGTCTTAGAAAACCGTAGACAATGTCAATTGCAAACTTCTTCAGGAAAGGCGATAGATCACTCGCCACAACATGAGTATTTCCCATCATGTATGCCACACCAGCTTCCCTAGCCTCCTTGAGTTCGTTCACCTTCTGACACTCGACACTGCCACCCTTAATCTCGTTTCTCCACTGCTCAGAACTGGCAATACTAACCTCGTTTCCCACAGCAGCAAACATAAAGTTCGGTGACTGCCCTCTGACTGCCATCTCTTTGCTATGAGCCTCCTGTTTCAGGAACTCTGCCACCTCTTCAATCAGTTGAGTTTCAAATTCGTAGCAATCTCTTACATCCTTGTATCCATACCTGAACATTACAACATATAACAATTTCAAATATAGTTTAGTCCAAAAACTAATGAATTGAGCTTCATGCAAGAGAAACTTTACAGAAAGTACCTTACAATACACCGAAAGATGAGCAATTCTGGTGGGCCAACCCGGTTAACAACAAAACGCTCATCCACTGGAACTTTCGGAACCATCAAAGACTTAAGGGTCACAAATATGAGAGTATGATGAAATGCTGGGAAGTTTGTGACAAAATGTGCAAACATTGGAGGGACACCAGAGGCAACGTTAGAGTAAACTAGGCAGATTCCAGGGACCCTTTTGATACCTAGGCTTGGCCCAGAGCTTAGCAGCCTATCCAAGGATACCTTGTTCTGTAGCTCAAATGCATCTTTCTTTACAGTCCCGTAATTCCATATAGACATCAAAGACAAGATTACAACAGCAAATAAAAGGGGAAGCCAGCCTCCTTTATGTACTTTACTGAGGCATGCAGAAATATAGAGTAGCTCAAGAGATCCAAAGATTACAACGAACAAGAATGCCAACAGAACATTTTTCTTCCAAACAGTACTAATAATCAAAAACATCAAGCAGGTTGTGATGAACATTACTGTCACTGCAGCAAGCCCTGTTAAAAGCATCATGGTATTAAATTCTTACTTTGAAAATGCATGCAAGCATGCACACACATGCGAGAGAGAGAGAGAGAGAGAGAGAGAGAGAGAGAGAGAGAGAGCCCGAACCATATGCATTGCCAATCATATTAGTGTCTCGAAATCCAATGACAACAGCAAGACACAATACCATCAAAATCCAATTGACCTCAGGAATGTATATCTGCCCATGTATCTGATTTGACGTATGTTTTATCCTCACGCGTGGGAAGCAGCGCAGTCCCCTGCACTGACTGACTATTGAGAAGGTAGCTGAAATTATTGCTTGACTTCCCACCACAGAAGCAAGAGTAGCAATAATGAATACCGGCCAAAATACATCCTCTGAAAGGAAAGGATAAGACAAACATAAAAAGAGCAGATGAAATCTAGGGTATATACAACAAATGAGGCTTCAAAATTTCAGAAACTACACCACAGGTCTTAGCATTGCAGAAAATATACTTCACATGCATTTGTTTTAAGGGTAAATGTAGCATATCAAAGCTAATAACAACAGGAACATTTGAACTCATGACCCTATATTTTAAAGACTGTATACTAAAGAATACTGTTGGCTTTAAAGTGGAAAAGCAATTTAAACTGGTCTAAATCATTGATTTCGAGTAAAATTTTAGCTCCTTGATTAAATGCACGAGTTTATACTAAAGTAACTAGCTGACATAGTGATATACCATTAGAAAAATATTAAACAAGGTTTACCGGGGATGGCCTTGAAAAAGCTTCTATGGAGATCCATTCTGTTCTTGGAGAGATAAGCAGCTTCTCCCATGTATGCCAGAACTAAGCACGGATAAACAAGCCCTGAAAATGCAACCTGCCAGGAAGAACTTGTTAAACATAGATAGATAAATAAGGAATATTGTAAGCCACAAGTGAAACTATTAGAAAAGCATGATTAAATTGTGCTTCTTATCATAAATCAGGGCTAAAATGCAAGAGAAAATTGTCCACCAGCCAAATATCCATTACAAAAGCATACCCTGAATTAGCATGAAAGTACCAAACTCATATGAAAGGATGAAAGTAGCATACCCTAATAGAGAGTTTGGAAAAATGGCCAAGATCAGCAAACATTGCTTCTGTACCTGTAATGGCCAAATGATGACTTAGTCTTAGCCAAATAAAGCTAATGTAGAAGATATTTCAAAGAGGTTGTCAGACAAAGAACAATCTCGCATTGCAGAAATGAGGCTTATAAAAGAAGATGTGAGACTAACTAACCTGTGAGACAAAGAACAATGCCTCCAAGGGATCTCCACCCAGCTCTTCCAGTTTTTTCAAAGAACTTGTAAATATAGTGTGGCGACAGAGCACATATAACACCAGGGTTCCAATGAAATATATTGTAAATGCCCACCCCACTAATGCATAGCAACCATGCAGTCATGATTGGAGCAAAAAGAAACCCAACTCTGTGTGTCCCATAATGCTGAAGAGCAAAAAGGCTAACCAAGATGGTGCAAGCTATGAGCACAGTATAATCTGTTATTTGCAAAGGTACAATAGAATTAGAAAAGGGTGTTTCTCCATTCAATTCAATTACCAATGACAAAATCTCCAATCAGATTGCTAATATCTTAACACTTTTAGTGGCAAAATTAGAAAGTACAAATGTTTTTTTTGTGATCAACTTACTCTCATGTAAGTCTGGGACTTCGACTTTAATTCCATTGACTGCAGAAAGAACTGCCAACATATAAAACAAAGCCCCATTAGGCCTAAATCAATGACTGCAGAAGGAACCATAAACAGGAATATACTTCCAAGTTCAATTTAGAAAGAGTCAATTAGAAAGGCAAGAGGGATCATTATAGATATCATACCAGACATTGTTGGAGTGAGGATACCATCACCGATTACCAAGCCGATCCCTAGAAAAACTACAAGCACCAATACTATTCGAGAACTCTTATGCTTCTCAAAAAACTCTTTTATGAGTAAGCTCATTCTTGTATCCTTAGACGTTTCAGATCTGCAAGAAGATACACGCTCATGAGCAGGATCAACTGTGTTCAAAAGACCCATCCTTGAGTGTCGGCATAGTGATGAATACAAAGCAAACGTTCCACCTGTAAAACCAGAAGTAAATCTCCAATGTCCAACAACAATCAACCGTGTATTTAATGGAATACTATACGATAATTCAGGTCACTATCAGCACCTTCGCCATTGTCATCCGCTGCTAACACAAATAAAATGTATTTGCAGAGAGGAATAAGAGTCAAAGTCCAAAAAACCATGGAAAGTACCCCAAGAATCTCAAGATCCTCCTCATAAAGTTGCATACCACCTGAGAATGTACTTTTGTATACATATATGGGGGATATACTAAGATCCCCATAAACAATACCAAGACTCTGATAAGCAAGGCAGAGAGTGGTCGCGTAGAAATTCTGCAGATGAAACAAGCAAGAGGAGTGTTACTATGTTTAAAAACTATAAAGCAAAAAGAATTTGATTACTTATATAGCCAAATAACCAAAGACCAAAAAAAAAACACAAGTAATCGAGAGTAATGAGTTAATTGAGTACATCTAAGTATCAAAATCCACAAATTCCGGCCCCTGAATTCTTCACAAGTGAGAAGCCATGAAGAACATTTCTTCTTTTGGTCAGTCATGAACAAGTGTACCAAAACAAAACGTAAACTTAATTTTCTTATATTATAAGAAGCTAATCTTGAGTCAGCTAAACTGCCCAGATAAATGGAATGAGATATAATTTACATCACAACCAGAACTAATATGAAAGAAGAACAATTCGAGTCAAGGCACAAACAGAACTAAGAAATACCAAGTCAGATTCTTCTAAATGCTAATAATCATACAAAGATGACATGATATACGTTTAGTCTAAGTATCTCATAAGGTCCATATCCATAAACAAAGGAAGGTGAAACAAAAACGCATCTGTTGTTTGGTTTCTGTGGAAATTAAACAATAACAAATGGTAAAAATTTAGTACTCTAAACCCAAAACAGCAAAACCCATTTTAGATTTACAGAAATGATTACCATAAACACTCAAAATTTCAATCTTTTTTCATTTCTCTGCGACTTAATATCCATGGAAACAACACAGAAAAGAAAGAAAGAACACGAGTAAATCTTGAAACATGAGGCAAAGACACACTAACCATACGTAAACCGCCGGAAACAGAAGCAGATTCTGGGTCCATTTGTCTTGCCATTTGGGACCCAAAAAGCTCAATCAATGCTAAGAGTTTGTAGTTTGTACCACTCTAGAACTGTGTACTATGTACTATGTACTATGTTCTAAACTGGGCTTTTGCCAAATGGTGAAATGGGAGAGGACCCAAAAGGAATCAAAGATCTCCAGTTGTGTTTCACTCGGAGTTTTCTTTATGGATGAAGCCAGTTATGGCAAAAAAACAGAGAAACTGAAAGAGAGAATGAAGGAGGGAAGAGAATGAAAGCAGTTAAAGACTGCGAGCTTTGAAGCAACACAACGTGTCAAGATGGGACTAGAATAGTCCTGAGAATGGTGGCCTAGGTGTCTCTGTGTTCTGCCAAGTTGAAAGGAGGTCAATTTTTTAATATTAAATAATTGTTCTTGCCAATAATTTACTTGGGCAGAAAACATTATTAGACTATAGAGAAAGAGAATAAAGGTCATTTGCAAAGAAAACAAATAATTTATCATCGAGAAAAAGAAAATTGAATAGCAATTCCTAAATTTTTTTAATATTTTTTTTTATGACAGCAATTCCTAAATGTTGGGAAATGAAGATGAACTAGTATATACATTATATCATTTTGGCGACTTGTTTCAGAATCAAAATTTTGGGTTTGATGTTTTGTGTATTTTATGATAAATTCAAGGCATGTCAGAGTTTATCATTGTTAGTTTTGGTTTGTGTTTATTTTGTACCATATAGTTCGATGACGAGACTAATTCATTCTCTAAGCCTCTTTAACTAAATTCGAGATTGTTTGACAATTGATTAATCTGATTATTTTTTCAATTTTGTATAATATCTTGTCATTGTCTTCATGTACAGTTTAAATGATGCATGTACATTTTATCTTAGATAATCGAGGACTGACAAAACAACCGATTTAGATTTTGCATTAGTATTGGTGGGTCTTGGAGTACCTACCAAGGGCGCTAGTGCATATATACTTCGTGGTGATTATCACCACCTACACCTCATAACAAAGTTAAACGTGTAACCGAAAATGCACTAGCAATTGAACGTGTTTAATAAACACTTCATTTATAGGCATTTCTCATTACTTGTATATTTAATTTCATAAACATATGTCCAACATGAAAATTAAATATAGTGAAGTGTTTTACCAGGCGATGGAAGATATATATCGAGTTGCTATTGCTAATTAGCAAGTCTACATCTAACCAATAGAGAACATTAAAGATCCAAAGTTGGGTGTACACGTGAGAATATGGCAAGTACCATAGCTGTGCGGCTATATAGAATCTACAATATTCTAGGAAAACGGCAAAGCATGCATTGGAATAACCTGGGAATCTTGAAGCAAAAAAAAAGAGGCCTCACCAGAATATTTTTCTACACAGCATAAAACAAAATGAAATAAAAGAACCAGAGTTTCATCCGTATAGAAAAGAAAATGTATGGCGGGCAGTAATATTGTATTCTTGTAAAAGATGGGAAGGAGGTATCTTCCCCTTGTCTTTACTGATTAGTGTTCCATCTATTATTTATGGTAATTTTGTTGTTGTTGGAGATACTAATATAAAATCCGGTGACACATCAAAAGTGTCGCACTGTACGCAATCATCTCTAACCAAAAATAAATAAATTGTAATGATTAAGTGCAACTCAATGACTAATTCTAATGGTTAAGTGTAACAAAATTTTGTTACCGGATAAAGTGCAAGACCAATAAAAGTCGATTGAGATTGTTGAGTATGAACTATTTTCCTAAAAAAATTTCAAACTATGTAATTTACACTAAACAAATCATGTGAAGCAACCAATTGGACAAGAGATTTATTCTCCTCTTTTGTGTCCAGTTAAATCCCAGAAAGGCAAATTCGGATCGAGTCAAGTTCTTATCCAACAAACTTGATATACGAATAATACCACGCATATACCAAGTTTGTATCTTACCTCACATGTGACTATCACGTGATATGTATATCTTTCTTGAGAGAGTAAACAATCTTAGTCAAACTACTAATATCTCAAATCTAGTTGTCCAAAAAAAAAAAAAACTAATATCTCCATATCTACTCGTCGACCAGATATCAGAACTCACTGGTCAACTTTGATCAACCTCTCATCGGATATTTTGTTTTTTCAAAAAGGGACCAAAGGTTTTACACCACATGTGACAAAGTAAGTCAGTGTTTTGAATTTGGTGGTATATAGAAATTTGCATGCAAATTCCATCACATTCTGGATTGGCAATTTCTCGGGCGGTTAAGTTGGAAAATGAGATGGATGTTTTAGACCCCATAATGGTTGAGGTTGACTTAAAAGTTAAAAGAATGTAAGACAAACAATTGGGGGTTGCCATAGTTTGACTTGTTGCAAGAAAAACTAAAGTGACCTCCCGGTACATCCGTATTGTACTGTCTCGTAAGTTTAGCCGACTTCTAAGAAAATGTAAGAGTTCACACGATATTTATATATGAAGTGGGAACAAGCGAAAGGAAATTAAGATGATTTGAATTTGTTGATTTCAATTTTGATCTCTAGTAGTACACCGCATACATAGTGCAGCATCGTCAAAATTACATTCAAATAAAATTCATTGAGACAAAACTCCGAATAGTTCATGTGACTTGTATTGGTGAAAAACAAGTGTGGACATGTCATATATAACACGTCCCTCATGCGAAAATATTATAATTTTAAGATGGAAAATGCTTAAAATTAATTTAGATCATCTAGAGATTTTGTATAAATATGCGTTAAGTAACATTACACGATATCATGCATGGATGAAGACAACTGGGAAAGTACTAACTCGGAGGCAATTATATTTAATAATATTTTGAAGAAGATAGTTTGTCCGCCGTCATGTTTGCCTAGAATATTTACCATGGCCAGTTTTCATGGTATTGTACAGAAGAAAATGCGACCTCCCAGTTCATCCAACGAAGTTAGTCATTTGATATCGTACGCTGTTGTAATAAGTACACGGTTGGCCGACTTCAAAGAAAATGTAACATAGCTCATACAATTCCATGTGTCGATTGAGTGGCATGAGAAGAAACCAAAGGAAATTAATATGGGTTTCAATTTGGGAGCAGCAATAATAACTGCATCAACCGCATAGCCGATCAAAACTTTCTGATATTGACTCTTCAGTTTTGATCTCTTGTGCCGCTGACCAGGCTTATCTGCGTGACTTGGACGAATGGATGAGTAGGACATGCCACGTGTATTCATAGAGAGCATACATATGGCCATTTATGGGATATCGTGTCAAACTTTAGTTGAGGGTACGCCCAGCAAATTATGCTCATGCAGGGGTAGTGGGTGATATTTTGGGTAATTCAATTCAATAACAGATAATTTCACAAATGGTCACTCAATTATAATTCATTCGACACTTTGAACACTTAATTTTCAAATATATCACTTTGATCATTCAAATATTACTCTGTCAATCACTTTAGTCACCGAATGAGTATTTTGTCTCACTTTAATTATTTCTCCTAATTATTCTAATTTAGACTTTTTAATTTTTCACAATTAGTTGGACAAAAATATCATTGATATTGTGGCAAATAAAGTTAATTTTTTTAATACAAAAAATTAAGGGAGTGACTTAGGTGAATAACAGAGTTAAAGTTAAATGACTAAAGTGATATATTTAAAAAGTGAGTAACCAAAGCGTCGAACATGTAAAAGTTGAGTGACCATTTATGCTATTATCTCTTTCAATAAAACAGGAGTAGTTTTGAATACAATGAAGAGATAGAGAAACATAATTGGTTGGGTGTACCATTCACGTGACACGTCCATTCTTAGGTCCATCTTACCTAAGAATTTCTCATTTTAGTTTTAGTCATGAGAGATTCTTAGGTAGGGCGGGCGTGCCACGTGGTGATACACTCAGCCAATCAGTGCCTATGCAGGAGGTGTTTTGGGTATTTCATTTTAATTAAACATGGGTAATTTTGAAATACAGTTAAAAAAAAAGAGAAACATGATTGCTGGGTGTACCAGTCACGTGACACGTCTGTCCTATCTAAGAATTTCTCTTTAGTCACAATTAATAGGAAAGATTTTCGGTTTTCTGTTTTGGTTAGAGAAGATTGAAGTTAATCCTTCAAGATCAATCATGTTCACCTACTCAGTCATTTTCATGATTAGTTGTACTCAACTGCCGTTAGATCTAAATACAACAGTGTAGGATACTAAGGGAAGTAAATAAATTTCAACCACCTTATTGTTATCCACCTTGTGATTTAGATTGAACAACAGTTGAGCACAACTGAGTATGAAATTTATTGAGTTGGTGAACATGACTCCCTGAAAGATGTAAGAATGACTTTTATTTGAATTGTGTACTATCCGATGACAAATATGACAATGGCTCTTTAAAATCCTAATCGAATAAAACTCATTGGACAGAACCTGCATAACGTAGTTTGGTGAGAAACCAAGTTTAATGTAATAATCTCACATTTCATGTAAGCAAAATTACAAGACCTCTCATAGACTTTGAAATGAATATGGTAACATAGGCTTAAGATTGCAAGACAGCTTAAATTGAGGTCGTACGTACATGGCAAGTAATACTCAAATGAAGGTATGTATCCAATTATGGAGTACAATGTTGAAACGACTCAGATAAATTGATAAGACTAGACGGCATGGGGATTCCAATACACACACTATGAGATGAAAATATCTCAGCCGTCCACTACCCAATTAATGGCCATTGTCTTCTCAACTACTATGTACCATTTGCACCGACGTTCACTTACACCAACATGAATGGATGGTTAGATTGCATTAAATAAACTTTTTGTTTTTTAAAAATAAGGTTGGTAATAAATATCAAGGGTTTATATTATTTTATAAGTGTTGGGTTACTTGCACCATCGTGCATAGAATAATTTCTTTTAGGGCAATGATATGGGGCCTCAATGAGGCCTAAGATTTGTGGCCTCAAATCCTAGGTGTCATGCCATGTAAGTAAATATAAATTTTATTTTCAATTCCACATAATATATCTTGCCACATCATACTATTGCAACACCAATTTTACCCTTTTACATTTCCTTTTAGATGTTAGGGGGTGAATCAATTACATTAATGAATTTAATTAGGTGAAGAAAAAAAATCAGCTATTAATTATGTATTAATTTAAGAGATATATCTACAGATTCTTTGACCAATATTTTTCTTCATTTACTTAAATGCATTCCTTTAATTTTTCTTTCCAAATGGCATTAATATATTGAATTATGTGTCAATAAATAGACGTTAACATTTCTTTCCAAATATTGATTAATTTCATCCAAAAAAAAAATAGCATTAATAAATTGAATTTGGCAAATACTGATGTCTAAATTAAGAGGTAAGAAAAAATTCCACATTAATTAGCAGCCATTAATTAACATCTTCAATATCTAAATATAAGGGAAAAATAAACAAAAAATAATAAATTTAGATCTAATGTTTAAACCCTAGCTACATAAAAGAAAACAATGAACAAAATAATATATACAATCATATGAATATGTATTTTTCACATTATATTTTTAAAATTTGCAGGAACCCAACAAAGGTTGAATTCATATACATGTGTTCTGCAAATCTATTAATCGAATGTACATGCAAATCTATTGACTAAATTACATGAAATTTTTTTTACTCTTGATTGAAGAAAAAAAAATTGTTGTTTAAATCTAAGCATGAGAGTAATGAAAAGAAAAGAAAAAATGAAAGAAAGCCAAAATTTTTTATTTTTTTTATAGAAGAAACCAAAATAATTTAGAGTCATTAGATTTTGGAAGGATAAGATGGTATTTTTCTCAAGAATTACATGGCATGATTTGACAAATTGGTGATGTGTGTAGATGACAAGACATGACACCTAAGATTGAGGCCACAAATCTTAGGCCTCGTTGAGGCCGCAAATCATTTTCCTTTCTTTTATTTTCAAGAAAGAAACAAAAACTGACTCACATTTCCTTTGCTGTTTAAATTTTTCAACTTCTAATGGTTGCTACCTTCATTAATTCTGTTTCCATATATAGAATGTGTAAACAAGTGTGTTGGAATTCATGTGTAACGAATCCATGACAACAAAGATTCAAAGAGACATTTATCTCCATTTTAACCGTTAAATAACATGTCTCATACACCATCCCTCTATTTATGCAAAGAAACTAGGCACAATGGACTTGTAGACGAACTTAAGATACAAAGGCTTCTTCTTTCACAATTGTTCTTCTTGTTCTTGCTATAATCCCGTGTTTTATTGTCATTGCAGCTGACCAACTAATCCAAATCGAGTGTCACAACGCCGAGGTACCAACATCCTGCATCGAGTGCCTGAAATCTGACCCACGCAGCGCGAAGGCTAACAAAGCTGGGATTGCCGTCATTATCCTGAGTTCTCTAAGCAACAATGCCAAGACAGTCAAGACTTTGGCCATCAACATGTCAGAAATAGCTTCTGGAATCAAAGATAAAAATGTCACAAAAGTTTTGAAAACATGTAGCAAAGAGTTTTACTCATCCACACAGGACTTGGCCGGCTTCGGCAACCCTCAAGTTGAAAAGTGGCAGGTATGGTGGTGCTGAACATTCTGTGAGTCGAGCTGTCGTGTATGTGGCTTATTGTCGTCATGAGATTGATGGGAAAGTAGTTGCTAGAGACATGATTTATGAAATGTTGATATATGAAGAGCTATCCGAGGCTGCTAACAGAATAATTGAAGGACTCTAGCTAATAAATGTTGGAGAAGATTTGGGGTTTTGCTTTACTCATCATTGATTAATTAAATAGTTGAAGCCTCTTTAGAGTTGGTGAATGCACTGATATAGTGATATGAGTAAAGAAATAAAATAGTCTTGATTGCTGGATTATCTAATTCATACTTATTTCTTGTTACGATCAAATCAAGAGGGGGAGAAAAGCACACCTAAGCCAACAATAAGCAACGTACACCTAATTCTTCCAAACCCAGCAATCCATGCCTCTCGAGTCCTCCGATCCCAATCGCTCTCACCATAACAGGTTTTATCCAAAGTCTCAAATTCAATATCTTCTTCGGAGGGATTGAAATTGTCTCTTCAATGATATTAAATTAAGATGAACGTGTTTCTTTGAACCATTTTCTTTGATAGACCTTTCACTGCATGTGTTTCTTGACCCATGAAGACTGATCCATCAACCACTTGTGTATAGCTTAATAGTCATAAATTAGGCTAGTTCCGTAGTTCGTCCTTTGAAACTTACACATAAATACAAAATTTCCTTTTTAAAATGGCAGAAAAAGGAAACGTAAAATAATAAAGTCACAAGTTTTATATTTTCTAATGATAATCTTCTTTTAATAACTAAACACACACAAGAGTTTCAAGTCTCTGATTTTTAATTCTTAAATATAATATACACATACTCGTAGCCTACGTCCTATATAAAGCTAATAACATATAATCCAATAAAATCATACGATCTGATAAACATATGACCAAGAAATGGATAAAAAATTAAGGAATGAGGACTCTCGACAGGATTCAAAACTTGCATGCACTTGATAGTCTTAAAATTACTAATATCGTTGTAATTGGTCAACAATGGAACATGCATCATTGCACTCACAAATACAGTCGTCCTTCTGTTGCACTACTAATGCTTTCAGAGGTTTGACATCGAATAACTCATGTTGCCCTTAAAATAAGTGTCAAAAGACTTGAGTTTACCTTTCTCCCTTGATAAAACGAGTTCATATACTTCACCCTACAGAATCTCTGGCATTTTCATAAGCTGTGAATTCTATTGATTCGAAATGATCATAATGGATGTCGTAATACGTGTTTGGATTTTGAAGAGTGATCCTCGATCGAGGGCAAGGTTATAGTTTAGGGTTTTGTTACTACTGAAGTTACTGAAGTAGCTGAACTCGGTGAGCGAGGCATGAGTGACGTGAATGTTGAGACTCGAGGCTGCGGGGTTGTAGATTGAACTCATCTAAAGTCCTAATAAAAAGAGGGAGAAGACGCTAAATATGACCAGGCATGTGATGATATGTAGCAGTTCTCTTCATACATTCGTCAATCTTGACATGAATAGAGAGGTCCTTATAGTGGGGATTAGAAAAGGGTGTTTCTAAATATACCCAACAGAAATCTATGTACACCCAGCAACCTATTTATATTAAAAATATATAAATAAATTTTACTCATTTTCTCATTAAGCCCCAATCGCTAAACATATACCCAGAATTTTTTTCTTCCAAAATCTTATACCCAGCACAACGAATGCGCAGAGGCTCCGAATCTCATCAACCTCGTCATGACTCTCTCTTCAGCGCAACACAATTTGAGCAAGCTGTCCATGAAGTTCGATATGCCGGAGAAGTTGACCGCCGTCAATTTCTCGGCGAAGAACCAATCCAGGTCCTCGATGAGGATCACCGTCTTGCTCGTGGTCTGTAAAAGAAGCATCTTCAACTCCGAGTCGTCTTTAACCCTGGAGAGGTCGAGATCGTAGACGTCGTAGCCGAGGAAATTGGCCATGGCGGCGACGAAGCTGGATTTCCCGGTGCAGGAGGGGCCGTAAAGCAAGAAGCTTCGCTTCCAGACGCGGCCGAGTCGGTTGTAATACTGCTTGGCTTTGAGAAACGACTCCAAATCGGAGTCCTCAATGGAGGTCAATGAGTTGAGATAAACGGTGACCTTGCAGCACAGCTGATTCTCTATGAGATGAAGGCTTGTCATATGGATTCGCATCTTTCTTCCGTCTTGAAAGAAGTTCTCTTGCTTTAATTGAATTTAATTGAGAATCAATTGAACCATAACTCAAGTATGTTTACAATTGAAGCAATTAGCACCATATAATTTCTCCAGTTACCCATTCCTACCAAAACATCTATCTCGAAACTTTGAGTTTGTAAGTTCTAACTGATGAGAAGAGAAAGGGAAGATGTTGCTGGGTATGTTTTCAGGAACATTGTTTTGTAAGATGAGGGTATTTTAGAGAATTTAGCTGGGTTGAACTATATATTATTTAATATAAATAATTAGCTGGGTATATTTAGAAATTTGTTGGATACATTTAGAAAGACCTTTAGAAAATCATAGACCGGACTAGGAAAGAAATAACTATTCCATGTTGATTTGGTGAATATATACATATTTAGGAATAGCAATACACGGTCGTAAAATTAAAAAAAAAATTAATTCAAGTCCAATTTCTATGTACAACTTAGATGTAGCCGGCACAATTGCACCCTTTCACTATTTTTAATAGTCTAATTTTTTTTTTGTTAGGATATTGATTTCATTAGATGCAATAGCCGTTTGAACAAGCTACAATGTACCATGTATTTGGAATAAGAAAATGATAAGAAGCCCAAAACTGTATCAAGTAAATACAACTCATTACAAAGTTGTTTTAAGCTCGCTATTTTTAGCAAGTTTATAAATAAGAAACAATTTTGTGTCTTCTATGGAAAAATCATTAACCAATTTCCCATTAATCAATCAGGCAATTGTAGTGCCAACAGAATGTCATTTCCTAGCAAACAAATAGAAGCAACTCTTTATCAATAAGCCGCTTGAAAAACATCAACCTTATTCCAAATAATTATCAACTGTTGTAACGGTCATGATCTGAAAGTGATCGGCCCTAAAACATATATCGAACCAAATTCCCAAGAAGGTCTTATTCTTAGGCCTGGGCACCCCAATGCACCAAGTGATAAATCGAGAATGGCATTTAGCCCGAAAGCCCGACGAATTGGCCCAACCCAAACCGAAAGGTCTGGGCTTTATAAAATTTTTTTAATGTACTTGCGTTGCACTCAATCCCCTACCAGAAGACTTAACGAGAATTCTCGATCTCATATTCTCATTCTCTGGGATACATCTCGGAACTGTTGTACAAAAGGATGCTTCATGCACAAAAAGCATTAGGATTCCACCATGGCTAAATAAGCTCCAGCCATAAAAGGATGAATATCCTTAGATCGCCAATTGTATTCAACAATCAACAGTCCATGTTATGACTAAAACTATATGGGCGCCATGTAGACCGGAAGGCATCTTAAAGACACATCCGAAACCTCCTCCTACAAGCTTTTTGTGGTTTGAACAGCTGTATGTGTAGACAATAGTAGCCAAGTCAGACAATGGTAATTCACTAATTCCAGATCTTCCTTCTTGATGTTCCCCACTTTTCCTGCAAAGGAGTGAAATGATTAGACATCTCAGGTGAGCTAATATTTTACCATAAAGTGAAGTGAAGGTATAATGGATCTACGAGCTATAAAGCGCTGATCCAACTAGGAAAACAGAGTATCAGCAGGGTATTAGGAACAACTTACCATCTTTTCGACGTTTGCTTCTCTCAAATATATAGCCAGAGGGCTAGGCCCAGGAGTAGCACAATACAGCTTATGATCCTCCTTTTCTACACATTGCATCCAGCCGGTTTAACATTGATCTTTGTATAGTCTTCAGGATCTGAAAGTAGAAAATTGAGGAGATTAAAGAAAAAGACAATGTAATGTTACTAATGTCTTCTGTCTATCATCCAATGAGCAATGTTACTTGATTTTTGAGACAAACTTAAGGATAAATATGCTAATTGTGTAAAACATTGTTGTTTAATAACCAACTTTTATGTTGAAGATGAATCCATATCTTGTACAGATGCTGCCATCCTCATGTAAATATCTTACCCATTTTGAGTGAGATTTCTAATGTCAATCAGGTCCCCAAACCACATCAAGCAACCAGTTCCTCCAATAATATACAAATTTGAATAAGCTGAGCAGGAACAGTTCTTCATGCGCGCCATCTCTCATTCCTTAAGGCTCAAACATTCGTTAAACCAGGATGGTTCTATGTTTGGAAAACTTGACCCCAGAGTACTTCTGAAACTTGTTGCCGTCACAATCTAGCGGAGTCTTTCTGACACACACATTTGACCAATCCATTGTGTCCATATCTTTTGGAAGCTTTGGTACAGAACATTTTAAACAGCTACATACCAGGGAGTTCTCAAAATTACAGGCACCATGTGCACCAAAAAGTGCAAAATTGTCAGTCATATACAGGAACCAACTTTGGGTTCTATCAATCCATGTGTAGCGCCACACAAGCCCATCTTGAGTTAACACCAGCCGGGAAAGAACTGAGCTGTTAAGAAGCTTATTACTATAGTATTCTTAATGATCAAGATCTAAAACAAAATACATGATTATACGTGGCAAACTAGTACAGGAGAAGTCAACTTGTTTTGGACATTTCGGATATATATGGGTAGGTTCTGACTTCTGAGGATATGCAGAGCAGAGCCATAAAAGTGTAAAATAAAGCTATCAATGCGAGCGTCAGACATACCTCATAAAATGGCATTTGTTCTGATATTTTAAATGATATCTTCTTCTCTAACTTCGTTGTGTTCTACATCTTCATCCATGCTTCCAAGTAATTTTTCAACATCTTGGGCATACAACAACGAGACTCCATACCTTTTCACCCTCACAATGGGAAGGCCACAGTGTTGACCGTAGCAAAAATTAGATTACAACCTTTTCACCCTCACAATTGGACAGAAATGTACTTGTAATGATGTTGTGCTCCTTGAAATGATGGTGTTGCATGACAGCAGACGGACAATACTGAGGAAGATATTTCCCAATTTCTTTATGGAACATTGGCAAGTATTTCAGAAAATGGCGAGTTGGGTCATTGGTATGAACAATGTCGGGAGCTGGGTATGATGCTCTTTGATGGAAGTAGAGGCGAGCAGAATCTAAACCGGACCTTAAAAGAGCTCCATCACTCACTAAAATTGAATAATGGCAGTGGAATACTGCGCCAATGTAAAGTTGAAACAGATAGTATGTAATAATCTGATGGAAGGCCTTCAGAAGGTACGAGATCAGCTAGCTTCACATGACCGAGAGATGGCAGGCCACTACCTGCCATAAATTCCTTTGGAATACTCCCTACCCGCTTTTGTACAGAGGTATTATCCAATCGACTGCATGTATTACAAACTGACATACGTCATATCACAAAAACAAACACGAGAAACAACAAAAAGAAGCATCACCAATCATCAATCTATCTTTCTTTCCTTTTTCTTACTGAGAGGAATTCCCACACTAGGAATATCAAAAGATACGACCATTTAAAGAATCATAATTGAGTTCAGTTGGTATTGTATGAACCTAAAACACAACTCGTTTCTTCTTTTAAATATCAAAGCATCTATCTTTATATATGCATGTAAAGATAATACTAAGCTCAAAAGTCAGAAAATTCAAGTGATATCCAACATGCCTCAGTGAAATAACTTAGAACAAACGTAAGAATGTGGTGAAATGTAGAGTGCTGGAGTCCTTTACCGATGGATCAAGAAGTTCAATGGACCTGCCTTCTATGAACGGCTTCCATGCATGAAAGATCAAAACATTCAGTTTTACTGTATATATATAGAAGAAGAATGAAGCAGCAATAAATTTCTTTTAAATTGACAGATGTACCTCACATGTCCAAATAGGTTGAGATTGTGGCCTGGATGTGAGAATCCTCAGTTTCTCTTCCCACACACTACCTCTAGCACCAAAACTCCATAGTTGTAGACATCGGATTTTATCGAGTAGAAACCATCAATTGTGTATTCTGGGGACATGTAACCACTGTAAACCAATGAATCAAGGATTAGTTTTGTATCAAAAGAAAGTAGACTAAAACTAGTTATTCTTTGGGGAATGTACTTACTATGGACCAATAAAACCAAATATAAACCTCCTCAGTGATAAAACTGAAAATAAAGAAGTCCAAGCTTTTGTGGGGCATGCATTCGTAGATCAGCATCATTTCATCTTGTTGAAAGCAGCACCCTAGAAGCTTCACTAGATTCTTGTGCTGAAGTTTGGCAATATGCACAGCCTCATTTTTGAACTCATTAATTCCCTACATAGAGTCTCTTGCAAGCCTTTTCACTGCTATTTCTCATCCTTCTTTCAACATAAACCTGAAATTCATCAGTTCATGTATATTGTGACTAAAATTTATACTCGTTTAGTCTTCACAATTCACTTACACTAGGTAGTACAATTATCCATCAGTCCAGGTTAAAACCAAAACTACATGTATCAAACTGATATGAATGTCAGCTTTTACCTTAAAGACAGATCCAAAGCCACCTTCTCCTGGTTTGTTGTTGTCTGAGAAGTTACAGGTTTGCATTAACAACAGTAGTCAAGTCAAGTAATTCCAGATTTTCCCTGTGGCTGCGGCTCAGTTTTCCTGCTGAAATGAAGTAAAGGAAGTATAATTTGTTGCTTCTTTTTTCAATAAACTTATACATAAGAAAAATGGTACTGCTCCTTTATTATTTATAGAATCAAATTTGTAATCAATAATTCACTACAGAACTCAACTACTTCACTGGAAACTGGAGGGATCGATCAGAAGAGTACAAACAACTTACCATCTTTCTTCCAAACATAAAAGAGCAGAGCTATGCCCAGTATCAGCAGCCCAGTAGCCAAAAGAAGAATGCTAACTATGATTCTCACTTTCTTCACATTGGATTTAGCAGGTTTAGCATTGATTCTGGTACTAGTCTCTTCATTATTGATGAATGAAATATATTTGAAAGAAGAAATTAATTTGAATAAAGACTAACAATCAAGTGAATACTTTTAACCATGTTCTTATTGGAAGTATAGTGATCTGTTTTCCTATTCTAATTAGGGCATCACCAACAGAGTTCTTATTTCCAAAAAAAAAAAAAATTGAAATTAAACTAATTTTAGGCTAAGTTTGATCTCCAACAGACTAGCCAAACAAAAGCTAAATTTAACTTTAGCTAAAAAACCTAGCAATATTTAGCTAGAGAGGAGAGGAAATTTAACTTGGGATTTAGGTATTCTGCTGGATCAAAACTCAACAAGTAACTAGTTATATTTTAGTTCTAGCTACTTTTAGCTATGAAGATAGCTATCACTATTGGAGATGTTTTGTACAAACTACAAATGTTTTGTATAAACTACAAAGTACCAAGTCTTGAGGAATCAAGATGATTACATACCTTGCTCTGATGCAGCTAACATAGATATCTTGCTCATTTTCAGTGAAATTTGTTATGCCAATCAGATCACTGAACCACAGCAAGCACCCACTTCCTCCTTCCCTGATATTGGAATTTGCATAACCTGTGCAGGAGCACTTCTTCACACACAAAATCTCACATTCCTTGAGGCTCATACTTGTGTTAAACCAGGATTGTTTGCTGCTTGGAAATTTGATCCCAGTGTACTTCAATGGCATTAAGTTGGCACCCTGTCAATTTCTTTTAATTAGCTTGCATAATTTAGATTTTGACTTGTCTTTGTCCGACTTTTATTAGAAGATGGATAATTGTGGCATTATTTTGGTCAAATTCTGTCTGCAGCTAAAATCTCCATGACATGACCATTCTAACTACAGTAGCAGCATTTGCAACTTGACTAGAAACCATACAGGCTTTACATGGATATGTCACTCGATTTCTAATTTAGTTGTGTAATGGTGAGGGTAGTTGAATAGACCAGTGTCGACTGTCTCACCCGCCAGCAGGTTTTTATTGACATAAAATGTGCATATGTGAGAAAAATATGTATGAATGTAATTCATCTACCAGCAGAAAACGTGAAAGACCAAGGAAGAAAAAAGATCAAACATAGGTAGCTTTAAGAGGATATCTTTCCACAATCGGGAATCTATGTTCTCACGCGACTTGTTGTACATATTGTGATTATAGTGATGGGCATAGGTGAACATTTTTACCTTGTCACAGTTGCAGCAGAACCAGAGTCAGACTTTATAGCTGGCCTCATCAATCTTATTTCTCCTTAACTCCGTTATCTCAGGTGTTATGTCAAACACCTTCCCAGTGAGTCGGGTTTGATTCCTTCCAACGATCTCAAGGCTGTAGCTTGTGACTGTAGTAAAAGTATTTGTCATTCTTAAAATTATGCAATCGAACCATACATGTTCTTTATGAACCTGTAGTAAATCTACAGCATAAACCATCAAAATTAAAAGTTATAGGAAGAGCAACAGCCACTGTCAGATTCTAAAATCTGCATTGCCAGATTCTTCGAGTACTGCTCCTATATGCATTTCTTTCCTCGTGCTTAACTAAGAAATTATTACTTACAAAGCTTAATTCACAAAAGAGCTAGAAAAAGAAACAAATCAAGTTGGGGCACGAAATTGAATTTCCAGATACTTCAGCTACAACAAAAGGCTTCAGCTACAACAAAAGCCAGGTTGCTTAAGCAGAGCCCATAAAATGTAAAAGAAAGCTATGAATGTGAGCGTGAGAGTACATATATACCTCATGAAGTGGCATATGAACGTGAATATTTCACATGATGTTGATTTTCCTTTTACTACTCTGGGGAGGTAGTTGGTTGTTATCTTCTTCTTTGAAGCTTGCAGTAGTTCCACTTCCACTGAGTTCAGACTCGTCCCGTCCTCTCTTGGTTTTGATGATGAAATCTTCTTCTTCAACTACTTGTTTTGGTTCCATAACTACATGTTCATCAATGCCTCCAAGTAATTTTTCAAGATCTTGGGCATACAGCAAGGAGACTCCACACCTTTTCACCCTCACAGTGGAGGGGTCGATGGGCTCCTTGTTTTCACCAATGCCGCTCCGGTCAGTATGTTGGTACAACATGAAGTCAAAAGAGGCATCGGAATCCTCGCGATTGATTATAATTCCAAATCGAACAAAAAAAGGGCAGAAATACCACAGGAACACATGATCTGAATTGAGAATTATATCATCTGGTAGGCTTATATCGAGGTCGCAGTCACACCGCTCTTTGTGACCATTGTCAGTTTTGTGATGTGCTCCACAACAAAAGTAGGGATACTTGAAATCGGGTGGTGGCGTATAGTTGTTGAATGCAACCACAACGCATAGAGCGTAACCGAGGAAGCCTTGACGAAACGAATGAGGAGGAAGCTTGATATTTATCGAACATCCCTCACTTTGATACCTCACCCACTTTGGAATTTCATTTCCCGGACAAACAATTTTAGTCCCATTCCATTTCTTGCGACGACGTGACGCAAATCGCATAACTGTAAGCTGTGCGTCAGCCATTATGTTGCTCCGTGCACTCTGATCCAATTTCACGCAATTTATAAATACAAGTTCCTCATTCCCAGGCCAGATGTTTTCCCAATACTGGACATATTGATCCCGACCTTGTATGGGTGCAGTCCTCATCGAACTTGAGACTGTCTCTAGTGACGTGCAGCCGTGTGCATCCAACTCCTTTAGAAGCCATGGCAGCTTCGGTAAAGACCTCAGACTCTTGCAATTTCTCAAGTCCAGTGACATCAGCCCAGAAGGGAGCTCGACAGGCAAAGACCCAAGACTCTCACAATACTCCAAGCCCAGGTGTTCCAGCCCAGAAGGGAGCTCGACAGGCAAAGACCCAAGACTCTTGCAATACCCCAAGCTCAGGAACCTCAGCCGAGAAGGGAGCTCAACAGGTAAAGACCCAAGACTCTTGCAATTTCTCAAGTCCAGTTCTATCAGCCGAGAAGGCAGCTCCTCAAGAGAGAGGCAGCTATTTAGACGAAGACGTAGGAGCGAATTCAGCCTACGAGTGCTGCTTGGAATATTCTTAAGCTCTTTACATGTTCCAAGATTCGATTCATAAAGCTTCTCGTGACACCAAATTGATGAAGGCAATTCTTCTATTGCAGTCCGATCCAATCGTAAGACTTTCAGATTGTCTGGCATCTCTGGGAGAATTTTGAGATTGGAGCAGTCATTCAGATGGAGACGAGTAAGCTTGGCAAGATGCTGAAAAGACAAAGGAAGTTGAACCAAACTTGTACAACCTTCAAGATCAATTCTCTCGAGATTTGGACTCTCTGAGAGATCTGGAACCTCAGCCAGGTGCTTGGACAGACGAAGATCGATCTCTTTTAAGCTCCCAAGACTGATCTGTAACAAATTAAAGACAGTTAATGGCCAGAGTAATATTTTCCACACCATTTTTCATACACGAGAATTAAATTAAGCAAACCTTCAGGCCTTTATCCCAAAGTCGCTCAAGTTGGCTGCCTTGCATATGAAGCACAACAAGATTGTCTGGACAAAACTTTGATGGCAGAGAATTCAAAGGGTAGCCATCCCAGTGCAGGATTCTAAGGGCTTGAGGAAGACACTTGAGACCCTGAGGAAGGTGAACTTTGTTGACCCATGACTTTGAGTCCCAGTAAGAGTGACGCTCAAACTGTAACTTAAGTAATCTTAGATTATGCATCTTTTTGAAAGCTGAAGGATTTATGTCAAGATCTGTAATGGGATCCATGGTCATCCCTAAGCATTCAATTGCTTGAGTTCCCTGAAAATCAAGAACAAAATATAAATGAGAACAAAAATTAATCTACTCAAAACAATATAAATCGGCATGCATCTAAGTTGTTCAAAGAAAATGTGTTGCTGTTATTTTTTTCAAAAAGGTGACTGCATTTGTGGTTCTTACCCTCTTATGTTTCAGTACATAACCGACATCCTTAGCAGTCCACAATCTACTGCGTTGTCCGGGGTCTTTAATGCATTCATCGAGAACAATTGTCTGACCCATTTCTTGTATCAAATCATGCATCTCTACTGTTGGAAAATGACCCTTTATTGATATGAGAGACATATCGATGAGAAGTCTTATTCCTGCATTTGCACAGAAGCCAGAGGCATCTAACATTCTTTTTGCATCAGCTATACACTCTCCTTTATAGTAACATGCGATGTCGAGAAATATATCCTTCTCATTTTGATGTAATCCATCATAACTCAACCTCAATACATTCTGGATATTTTGGTTGGGAAATTTTTTCACTTTATCCAACTCACTTTCCCAGTCTTCTTTGCTCCTGCAATTAGAGAATACGGAAGCCAAGATTTTAAGAGCCAATGGATTGCCTCGAGCATAATCTACCACCTCTTTTGCAAAAGTTGTATAATCACCTGGGGGAGACTTATTTCTAAAAGCTATCAAATGAAAGAGCTCAAGAGCTTCATCAACCTCTAATTCCTTAACTTCATATATCTTATCATCATCAGCACCATTCCTAAATATGCGTTTATTTCTGGTTGTTACAAGGATTCTACTTCCAGGGCCAAACAGATTGCAATCACCTCCAGCTAAAGGTTCTAATTGGGAAAGCTCACTCACATCATCAAGAACAATGAGGGACTTCGTACGGCGAAGCCTCTCTCGTGCAAAAGTTGACATAATAGATGGAGTGGGCCATACATAGATTTTCTTCCTTCAGTAGTGTACGAAGAATCTGATTCCATAAATCATTTAGTCCATGTTTCGCCTCTGATTCCCTGACATTTGCAATAAAGCAGCAAGCTTCGAATTGAGAAGAGAGTCGATCAAATACAACCTCAGCAATGGTGGTCTTACCGATACCACCCATACCCCAAATACCTACAATCTGGACATCCAGTGAGTTGAGACATAATAACAATTCAACTTGTTGAATGTGTTTTTCCATTCCAACCAGGCCCTTTAAACCCCGTGTGATTTGCAATTTGCGATTCAATTTCTCCAAAATGTCATTGACCACAACCTTAACTAAATCAGACTCGGGCCTGCCATATACATATGAAAGACAAAGTAGTTAGTAATTGATGCAGTAACAGTCATAGCCATATTAGAAGTCACAAACGGATCCATCAGTTACCTAATTGTTTGGGAATCAAATCCAGATATATCCGCTGCTGTTTTCAACGCACCTCTCCATGCCAGCACCTTGTCCTCCTTCGTGCCCTTGAAACTCTCCTCATGTTGAACAAACGCATCTGCATAAATCCCCGATTGTTTGCGTACAACTGATGGATCTATGCCGTAGAAGATGGGTATAACAATCTGTTCACCTCTGCATTGGAGTATGTGCACAAGTTCATCCAAGCACCATGTAGAAGAAGCATAGTTTTTGGAGAAAATGATAACCGAAAGCTTCGATTCGCTGATTGCTTTGAGAAGGGCCGGTGAGATTTCATCTCCTCTCTCCAGTTTGTCATCTATGTAAGTTTGGATTTTTTTCTGACGTAAAGCCTCATAAAGATGGCTGGTAAAAGTATTCCGGGTGTCCTCACCTCTGAAACTAAGAAATACATCATGCTTCTCTCGAGGGATGATATCAGAGCAAGAAGAAGCGGCAGCCATATTCTAGCCTGAAGATCAACAAGTCAAAAGAAGCAAACCTTTCCTATGAATATAAAGATTCAGAACGCAAAACAGATAAGTAATTGCACAGCAAGACTAGTGTTCTTAGCAGTTTTACTAACCTGGTTAGCACTTGGATGAGTATATATATCAATAGACACTTCCCAATCAGTTTTTTCAGCTCTCTTTCTGCCCTCAGCAACTTAGTTCATCTATTTTGAATAAAATTCTATTTTTCCCCAGAATGAAAGAACACTAAATAAGAAACTATGCATACATTTTCTGGGAAAGTAGTCAGAAGTAAAAAGCACAAAGAAAATTTCCCAGCACTTTCGGTGAAATATCTTTCAATCATTCAAAAA
Organism: Rosa x damascena; assembly: GCA_001662545.1. Classification (NCBI taxonomy): domain Eukaryota; kingdom Viridiplantae; phylum Streptophyta; class Magnoliopsida; order Rosales; family Rosaceae; genus Rosa; species Rosa x damascena. Next base: position 35,768 of record LYNE01001953.1, on the reverse strand, counting down.
GTAGACGATAAAGGGGCCACCATTATTGCTTTCACCGACTGTTCAAAATGAAGCATGCCGTATGAAGTGACGCTAAGTTCAAACTTAGCAAGGCACCTTACACACTAATCCATGATAGTGAAGTCTGAAAAGAATCAAGATAATGCAAGTCTGAAAACAATCTCAACTGGATTTTCAATCAAACAAGTCACATGTGTTTTCAGCTAGCTTATATTTTGATCTTGCCTCATCAACTTTCTTCATCTACTCTGAACAAACTTAGATTGTTCATCAGAATCAAACTAGATTAATAAGAAACCATACTGTGCACATATATTTGAGGAAAGTATGCAGAGGTAAAAAGCAGAAAGGAAAATTTCCCAGCACTTTCAGCGACATATCTTTCAATCATGCAAGTCACCAATATTGACAAAAGTACTGTGGCTTGATTTCCTCCTTCCAGTTAGCTTTCACCTAATAAAAAAAAAAAAAGGAAAATGGAGCGTGCTGTGAATGTTTAACAGGACTATAGAGATGATATGATGGATGATGCCATAATGTGTTTTCTGTTGTTCTATCCCATTACAGAATCGATCATTTCTAATGTATAAGTACTATACCATAATGTTGCTAAAGCTAATTGCTTCAGTGTCTGTAACTCTGTACTGTATAAACTATTTCTAGTTCTCTAACTGCAGTCAATATTTGGTTTGTGTTTCTATCTAGCTAACAATATAAGTGCATTCATAATTGATGATTGTATTCTAGCCAAAGCTAGGTAGCAGTATATGACACCAAAACTTCCTTACTTACTAATCCATGTGCAGTTTCTTACTGCTTAATAAATGTCTTAACCCAATCCACAAGTCACTAATACATTTTGCAGATTAAGTTTATTTTGAGAACTAGGCATTCTATATTTGCTATTTTGCTGCTTGTTTCCAATAATCAAATAAGTAACGAAAAAGCAAAAATAAACAAAATTTATCCCAATATCTGCATACTTAAAGGTAGAGCAAGCTTGCACACTGAATAATAGTAAAGGGAATCAAGACAATTTGCCTAGTTTGGTGACTTGGTCTACTTCACTACTAACCTATATGCATACTTGCATAGTACTGCTGTCTACTTTACATTTACAAACCCCTTCAAACTCACAGTTTTAGAATCATCATCAATTGTTCAAAAGAAAAAGAAAGAAAAAGAAAAAAATCATCATTAACTAGCTGAATATTGGCGGTTTTCCCCAAAACTCAAATGAGTTGGATGCCATAAAACTAATCCTTGAGGATCTTTTATGCTCTGTGCTCATATTATGCTTATATTCAAAATCAACATAATCTCTTCACAAACAACAAACATTCCTGCTTCTAGAAACTTTTTCCAAAACAATTAATTACTACCTCTAAATGCATTTGTAATCATGCAGATAGAGGTAGAGGAACATCCTTACCTTGTCTGCCTTCACATTGCCAAGAAAATTCCAGCACATGCAACCCGGCAGAGCCCACTTTCTTTTCAACTCCTACATTACGCTCCTCAATTTCAAAGCTACCCCATTCTCATTCTCATTCTCATTCTCTTTACCTCGAAATTTGAGTTGGAAAAAAAAAGCTCATTTCTTGTCTGAGGCATTATGTCGAACACTTTCCGGGCAAGTGGGGTTTGAGTGCTTCCAAAGTTTAGAGCCTTTGGCTTTCTCGTATTACTAGTTAGAGAAGATTGATCACTGCTGTGACTAGGCGCAGGGTTCTCTCTCTCTCTCTCTCTCTGAAGCGGCTATGGAAGCAAATCGAGCTTCCAAGCGGCCTCTGGGCATCCGCACCACATTGAAATTGGTGACGTTCAAATCGACGGCGTAGTTGCGGAGATCGGAGGCGGTGCCGGTGTTGACGGCGCGGAGGATCGATCGTGATCCCGGTGACGAGATTGTGACGGGGAGCAGGCTCAGAATCACAAGGATGCAGTGTAGAAGACATGAAATTGGATTTTGAGGTAATTGAAAAAAAAAAAAGGGTGGGGCTTGAGTTTTTGTTAGTTCAATTTGTAAAAGGGTTTGTTTTGGTTGCACTGAAAAAGTGAATGATGGTTGTTCTAATAAGGCAAAATAGCCCAATTACACCTTGAGTTGTCGATTTGATTTATGTCATGACATTTTAATTTTGATTATTTACACATTTATTTTTTTAATTGTTGCCCGATTTACACCCTATCGTTATTTTTTAAACTTTCTATCCAATTTTCCATTAGAGAAATTTTATTCGCACATACCAAATTACTTAATCCACACCCCCATTTTTTGAAACTTTTTTTAATAAGTGTTTACCCTTTTTGATAAAGATGAAGAAAAAGAAAAGGAAAATTATGGAAAAGGTCACATTAGAGTGTGAAATGATAAAAAAGTCACCTAGTTTCTCTCTTGATAAAAAGCTCCATTATGAATTGTTAGTAATATTAATTTAGTCCTTATTAATAATAGAATGATGTTAAAAAGGTCAGTTTTTAATTTTTTTGATTCCTATTCTGCCCTTATAAGCCTTAATTTTTTTGAGAATCTTAATATCTACTTCCTCGTGATCTTTCTTATATTTCCTCTCTGTTAATCTCACTGCATTATCTTCTGCACTTTTCTCAGGTTGAACCAGAGAAGGAGATAAAATTCCTCAAAGAAAAAAGTCACGGTTCTTTTCTCTTTCGCTCTCTCGAGATCTCAAACAATTTTGATCGGTTTCTTCTGCCGTGATCCGCCAAAACACGTCGTTGTCGGCGAGATTGGAAGGACTAACGTCTCCGGGAACGATGCCTTCGCCGCGATCTGCAACAAGTACGACCGATACGACATCTACAAGTAGAAAGACTCTAATGTCTCCGGTGCCGATGCCTTCGCTCGCCTCTACTCCGCCATCGAGTCTGACATTGAAGCTACTCTTCAGGTTCGGTCTCTTTCTCAATCTCTCTCGATTCTCTTTATTTGATCTCTGTTTGGTTTCCGGAAAAGTTCGTGAAGTTGAAACGCGATAATGGCTACCGTGGTGTTGGACGACGCCGTTTCGGGTGGCGGTGGAGGAGGCCGGGCGGGATGCATGACGAGCCACGACGTCGTCGGTGGAGGGAGCTTGGAGAGCTACCGGTACTACGTGTCTCGTCGTACGGTGATGGAGATGCTGAGCGACCGAGGTTACAACGTCGCCGACTCGGACCTCACTCGCTCACTCACTGAGTTCTGTACCGCATTCGGCCAAAACCCTGACCTCGACCACCTCACCATCTGCGCCTCTCTCCGCTCCAATTCTAAGAACAAGGTGCCTCTTCTCTCTCTCTCTCTTTCTCTCTCGATCTCTCTCTGTATTCATAGATTTACAAAGCAAAGCCTCAGTTCCTGTTTCTTTGTATGATAAATTTGTTGTTATAGATTTATTGATCATGATGTGAGATAGCTATGGATAAATAATGAAATAAGGAACTCTTGTAAACTGATATTGCTGATGATTCTAAGAAAATTGTGAGCGTTGGAGCAAGAGATGAATGAAATGATCAAATTCAGTTTCTCTGGTTAGACACTGGCTTGGTGGAAAAGTAAACCAGGTTTCATGTGGCTAAATGACATGTGAACCTCAATTTCCTTTTCTGTTTGAAGAGGCTTAGTCACCAAGAAGTCATCTGAATGCAAATAATTTACATTGTTCGCATATAGTGCATTAAAATTTGAGGAAATCTATAGTTATCTACATGTTTCTCTTTCTAACAGTGGTTGTAACTTCGTACTTTTTCATGCCATTCATTAAAAGTAGATTGCCTTTGCAGATTATAGTCATCTTCTGTGGAACTAATGAAATCAGAAAGGCGAGTGTTTGTGCCATTTATGCTAACCTCCTGAACAAAGATATAAGCTCTCTGATGCTTGTCCTGCAAAGTAAAATGAACTCCTATGCTAAAAAAGAGCTGGAAAACTATCCTTACAAAGTTGAAACTTTCCACATAAGTTGCCTCATGATTAATCTACGTTATTGTACTGTAAAGATGTTGAAAGGCCTAAGGGCAACTTTGCCTAACTGACAAGATCACTCCTTTGTCTGCTTTTGCTCTGAAACAAAAATATGTAGAACATTTCTGTTTAAATAT
>LYNE01001953.1:14888-27012 GCA_001662545.1 Rosa x damascena | reverse complement strand
TTCCTCCATAAGCTTGAGAATTTATAGTCATTCGTTGTTTGGTCCTCACTTCATGGTTCTTGGCCCTTACTCTATGTTGTAGTGGGAGAAGAGGTGTTTTCACGTTCTCTCATACCCCATCAGTTTTCCCTTCCTTTTACTTTAACAAGTTGTTAGTCACTTTTGGGCTTTGATTAGTGGGCTTGGTTTAATGGGTGAGAGCCCAAAGCCAAAATTTTACACCCCCACAATGCCCCCTTTTTCCTTTCCGTACGAGCTCTGAGTGCGGGAAGGAAAAACAATTGATACTTAAATAGAAATATATTGTTAGTCCATAAGGATAATAGCAACAACCACTCCATGTCTCAAATAAATAAAGATTTAAACACATCAATGAGAATATTATGATAAAGTTGAGAATTCAAACCGCATACGCTTATCAATGATGTCATCGGTTGAGCAGCTACTATATTGCCTTCGCCGTGAGTCCTTGAGAAGATTACAATTCAATTCCCTATAAATCACATATATGATTAGAAGCAATCAAGAGTCTTGAATTTTCTAACTAAAATAATTTCTAGATGACATTGTGTGATCGTATCGCTTGTCGTGATGTTTTGTGCAATTGTTTGTTGTATGTGCTCGTTTTGTTTGATCATGCTTTATTCGCTAGGTATGACCCCCTAACGGGTGTTATTCGCCAGGTTTGACCCCCTGCCGGGTGTTATAAGCCAGGTTTTACCCCCCACCGGGTGTTATTTGCCAAGTAACAATAAAAGACACCATGAAACAAAAATGCTTTTCACTTATCTGTTTGGAGGTTGTGTTGCCATGAAATGTTAAGTGACTCATTTTGAGCTTGGTTGCAATTCCACTAAAGCTGCCCCGGGTCTAAGCTTTCATAGCTTGGCTGGTCATCATTGAGCATTGAACGATTGAAGATCTGATACGAACTTTCACATTTAATGTCTCAGGGATTCACTAGTTTAACGTCGCAAGGGCGAACCATTTAACGTCACGGAGATGAATCATTTTAACGTCACGGAGATGAATCCTTTTAACGTCCAGGGGACGAACCATTTAACGTCGCCGGGACGAATCATTTTAACGTCACGGGGACGAGTCCTTTTAACGTCCATGGGACGAGCCATTTAACGTCACGGAGACGAATCCTTTTAACGTCCATGGGACGAACCATTTAACTTCATGGAGACGAATCCTTTTAACGTCCATGGGACGAACCATTTAACGTCACAGGGACGAATCCTTTTAATGTCCATGGGACGAACCATTTAACGTCACGGAGACGAATCCTTTTAACTTCACGGAGACGAATCCTTTTAACGTCCAGGGGATGAACCATTTAACGTTGCGGGGACGAATCATTTTAACGTTGCGGGGACGAATCATTTTAACGTCACGGAGACGATTGGTATGCCGCCTCAGAAGCGGGCGCAAATTTTGAGTTTGGCTACAACTCCGTCAAAACGATGTTTCCCCCGATCTAGGCTTTTGTAGCGCCTTAATCTCTAACTTGAGTAATATGAATGGCTGAAAAATTGAACCCATGCTATGAACTAACATCAAATTCTGCCACTGCTGCAACATTATAGAGTCAATGCACGTTAATCGCAGGCTTCTTAATTTATCAATCCAAAACATTATGATATAATTCAACGTACGTACACACATAGGTTAGAAAAAACTGGAAGACTAAATAAGAATCATTTTCTAATGCTACCATTGATCATAGGTCATTCAAATATTTAATTTACCATCCCATAAAGCAATACATGGCTAACCATTACTTGAATCACCAGTATATAGATATATACATGTATATAGCAAACCACATTAACCAAAAAGGCAAAAACGTAACCATTCAAAACATACACACACTCGGTACGTTTCTGGACCTAGACCTATATGCTTTGCAATTACAAGAATTTGAGCAATTATAACTATATATATCAAATAGTACACAGATGCTATAAGCAACTAGAAACATAAGCATTGATTTAAACATCACACAGTAAATCAAATAGTCAATAAGAACCATATAAAACGTCATGTGGCACCCACTATGCAATAATGAGCATTAAGTCGATAAATAATATGAATGACCAAACCCTAGGAGACTTCGTATCCTCCATCCCGCAGTTCACATGCCTCTATCTTCGCAACGATGATGCATGCCTCCTTCTAGCGGCCCTTCAAAGCAGCCAAGCCCAGTGGCCTTCACACTTTTAGAGTTTTAGTGTTCGTTCATTGATATCCATTTGTGGATTTGTCTTTGCTTTTGATCTTCATCCTCAATGTGAGGATTGATGGATTTCAATTTGATTGGCAGCACTAATTAGGCTGCTTCGATTCATGCCTTAACCCCATCACGGATGGCTTTGCGGCTATTATTTCATCATAGGAATAAGCTAATATTTGATGGAGGTTTTAGGGCAGGGTTGCTACTGTTGGAGTCGATTGCGGTGGTGTTAGGTGGCGATTGACTTCTAGTTCAATGGCTGATAAGATCTAGGCTTCATTAAGTCAGCAATGGCCTTTTGAGGATAGATGAAAGTATGACCATTTGTTGTTTACTCCCTTGTAAGATGAAATTGATAAACTCACCTTGAGAGTAGATGGAAGTATGACCGTTTGTTGTCTACTCCCTTATAGGATGAAACTAATATACTCACCTTGGGCTTCCTTCACTTAACGTTGGGCGTCCAGCTCCCTAGCATCACTAGCTCAATAGTACAAACCACTCAACAATACAAACCATCACTAGCTACTCAAGTATTTAAAATCTCTACACCTTGAGCTTGAGGAGAAAAGAGGATGAGGCAACCACCACAACATCACACCATGACAGGGGAAACCCATATCCACCACCACTTTCACCACCATCAATAGTCACTTCTTACTTTCTGTCTCTCTTTAATTACTTAATGTTTATAGTATGTTGAAGCAGCTTGTTTACTTAGCTATGAGTAAATAGTGAACTTGTTGGGGCAAGGGTTGAAAGCCATCGAATTTTGATTGATCTTTTGTTAATGATTTGATGACATTCATGTTGTCAACTTCACATGCTCAATTAAAATTTGAATGCATTTACTTAGACCTAATCAATTTGAGTGTTTGCCATGATATGAAGTTTTCGCTAAGTGATTGATTACCTTTAGACAAAAGAAAGCATGAAAGCACACCATGTGTGTATGTCAGTGTAGTGAGCTAAAATCACCTAAAGATAGGATTGGTTTGATTGCTTGGTTACCTAAACTCTAAGCTTTATTCATTTATGGGCAAAAGATTGAGACTTATCTGGTAATTGAATTTGTCCCCTATTAATGTTTAAATTTCAGAGGTAGCTAAACCTTTGTTAACGCTGGTCCAGTGGGCAGACCGCTACCTATGATACTCTCAGAGCTCCCGCTACCTGTCAAATGAAATACAGAGGGCGTCAGAGGGAGACCGTGCTGGGCGGTCTTCTCTTCTCCGATGACTAACTTGCCTAAGTTAGTCAATGTATTTATGTTGATAAAGTAACAGTAGGTAAGTATTAAATGCATAATTAATGAGGAGAGAGGGGATAATTAACCTTTTATAGGTGAGGAGGGAGCTGGCCTTTTCCTTGTTTTCGATGTGGGACTGATGTGCTTCAGTCCCCAGCTTCTGATGCTGTCTTGGCGCGGCGCGTGGCAGGGCGTCAGAGGTGATCTGGGGGCAAGCCGGGGCTGAGGCGGAAGCCTGCTTGGCTGTGTTCCCATAGGTTACTCCTTTGGCGGGAGTCAGTACCGCTGGAGGTAGCATGAGCGTGGCTCATTATGGCTAATTATGCTTGCAAATGCCTATGTAAGTACAAGTCCCCCAAGTCCCCAGTCAAAGAGGACAATCTTGGTTGGGGAGTTGCCTAGCGGTTGGAAGCGTTGCTTCCGCCAGTCTTGCAAAAGCATAATTAGCGTCAGTGCGTTGTCAACCATGAATTTACTGAACAAATGCTTTATACCCTTTCGGGTGGGCCCTTACTAGGCCCCCAAGGGAGTCCCCCACTCCCCAGCTAAGATAGACCTCCGTTTGGCTGGTGTATTGTTTATTGAGGGGAGCTGCGCTGAGCAGAGGGTGTTGGGTAGCGAACCCAATCTTTGATACCCAAGTGGCGAGGGTCAACATGCCTGATTAGGGCCGTCGAAGACTGTTGATGAGTCCCCCTGCTTGTCCCGGAGGACCATGTTTTGACTGCAACGCCGCGTTGCGGTCGTTATGAAAGTGAGGCATTGCTGCGGGAATCGCCATTGCTGGAAGTCCCTCCACTGATGATAAGTGGTCGGTAATGCTATGAGGACCTGCCTACCGGTAGCCTGGTTAATGGCGTTTTGATCAGCGGAGACGCTCTTAGTTCCCCAGTGCGGATGGAGAAGTCTTACCAGCGGTGTTGCTCTGAGCGGAGACTCGCTTGTAAGGAGAAAAGGGAAAAGTTCAACTGGCGGAGTTGCGCTTAGCGGAGACTCGCTTGCAAGAAGAAAAGGGAGAAGTTCCGCTGGCGGAGTTGCGCTTAGCGGAGACTCGCTTGCAAGAAGAAAATGGAGAAGTTCCGCTGGCGGAGTTGCACCTAGCGGAGACTCGCTTGCAAGAAGAAAAGGGAGATGTTCCGCTAGTGGTGTTACGCTTAGCGAATACTCTTCCTCTTCCGTGGTTGCTTCGGGTAGACGCTTCTTGTGACTGCCCGACACGTGGCCGTCACTGATTTGGTTAGCGTGTGTGATAAAGTCTCTTCAGCACGCCCGTCACCTCGCCATTAATGGGAGTAATTATAATTTTGTAACCGAGGCGTCGCCTCGGTTAATCCGGAGAGTAAGTGCGTTTGTGGGGCACATGTACGGTTGTGGTGCGATGTCATTTTTTTTAGCAGACTGCATAGATTAGTTTGATGTTGACATAAAAGAGAGGGAAACCTTGTGTTTTGGCACTTTGCACCTTGAACTAGTATCGTCGTCTTCAAGCTTGGTTTTTGGCATTCCGAGAAGAAGATTGCTACGATTCAGTGAAGTTGTTGATCTCTGAAGCACGGAGATCTTCTGTAGTGAAGAGAAGCGCCTTCGGTCGCACCAAAGTCTTCACTTTTGAGGTTGGTACTCTGAATCTCATCCCTGTTTTATTGGATTTTTGTGTTTGCTTTTGTCAGTTTCTGGGTTTTTGGATTTTGGGGTACTATATGTTCCTCCTCGGTGTGCTCTGAAGGTGTAAAACGAGTTTTGTGGATGGGTTTTGGTGTTGGATAGAGAGTTGGGGTTTAGGGATTTGCTGGATGGTTGAATATCGGTTGAGTATATGGGTGCATTTTGTTTTTGTTTTGGTATTTTCTGAGCAATTGTTCTTGATGCTCCTGGATGCAACTGATAAAGGGATAGCTTAGATCTTGTGCGAACTGACTGGTTTGGGTTTTAGGTTGTGGGATGGCTAGCGTCGTACATGTCTCGAGCGGTGAGGATTCTAGGTCTGACGAGTCGCTCAACCTGCTGGATAGGGTGTTTATTGACTCGTTGCGTCTGTCTTCCCCTGCAAGAACCTCCTGGTTCGAACCGCTAGAAATTGCACGGCTACAGACCATACCCTGGGAAGTTGTCATGGGTCGTGCTGGTCGTCCTGAGAGTTCTAGGGCAGGAGAGGATGCCGGTACTCTCAAAAGGCGGGAGGATAGGCTGGCGAGCAATAGCGCCGCTAGCGGCTCTGCTGATGGGGTGAGAGAGGCTGGCGGGGAAGAGGTTGAGTCAGCCTGGGTTCTCAACGACGGTACAACGGTTGACTAGGCGGGAGGCCGTCGACCTTGTGAAGCGGGTGTTCCGCCTGCCAGGAGTTGTGAAGCTGCGACAGCCACTTAAGGATGAGAGAGCGTCAGTCCTGCCAGCCGGTCACGCCTCCTTGCACAAGGTGATCTTTCGCCAGGGAGTGACATTCCCGCTACTGCCAAATCTCCAGATTTTGGTTTGCGAATTTGGCCTCGCTTTTGGGCAGATTTGCCCTAACATGTGGCGGTTATTGATGGCGCTCAACTCTCTATGACGCCTGTCTGGTTGCGAGGGTCCAACCATGGCGGAGGTGCTGCACTTCTACAAGTTGGTGTACGTGAAGCTCCAAGGATACGGCCGGCAAGCGAATCTGAGTCGCCGTGAGGGGGTTCCCAAGCTAATAGAGAATATGAAGGATTCTATGTCACCTTGGCGAGAGACCTTCTGTGTAGCCACCGCCTGGTGGGAATATCAGGCTGGGTCTAATGATGGAGAGCCGACCTTCAGGATTAAGTCAGAATTCCAACCTATCCTAGTTTGTCGGTCTGCCGCCGTTTAGAGTTGATTTTTGTTGCGTAATAATTCCTTATTGTAATGACCACTTCGTTGTTTTTTTGTTTTTTTTTATTGTAGCGGGCCTGCGCTATAACCTGATGCGCGAAGAAGAGTGTCGCTTGGCAAGGTTCCGCGGCTGCTGGCAGAACCGCAATTTGCTAGATCTCCGCCTACTTACCGACTGGGAGCTGTTGGTCGATCAACAGTTGACACGAGCCCTTGGTAAGTATCTTCTGTTGATGTGTGCTTTTGTTCGATTGTCGTCAAGCTAACCCGTTGTTTTTGTACAGACTCTCCGCCGGGTAACAAAGAGAGCCGCGAGGCGTTTGAAAAAGCCATGGACCGTGCTGAGATCAACAACTTCTTGCAGAGCATGTACGCCTCTGGGCTGGCGGCCCAGAAGACTATTCTTGATCCTGAGACATTGGCACTATGCCAGTCTGAGGTTCCCGTGGTGCTACTGATGCCGCTCCACTCTCACCTTGGTACAGACGGTTCGCCCGTCATTCAGGTGGGAACTGACGTGGACCGTGGGGCTGCTGGAGGTTACCAGGCCCGGATTGGAATCTTATAGCCAAGAGAGAGAATGCCCGCTAGCCGGCTTGATCCGCAGAAGGAGAAAATGGTCCTGCTGGCTAAAGAGGTCACTATTGCGGGGTTGGGGCCACAAAAGAGGTCGAGGCTTGCCACCGCTGGATCCACACGGGCGGTGCTACAGAGGAAGGGCCGCCAAAATAACTCCGATGAAGAGTAAAGAGAAGATGCGGAGACCATCGGTTCCCATCAGCAGAAGAAGGCCAGACAGGTTCTGCCCAAGGTGACCACGCCCGCCAGCGGGGAGGTGCAGACGAGTGACCTGGACTCGTTCGCCGCGTACCCCGAATTCCTGGCCTAACCGGAGCGGGAGTTTTTGTTCCACCTCTGCGAGAGGCTGGGATTCAGCGGATTGGATGGGACCGTCCGTCCAACGGTGCTGCAGCAGTCGCCATTTAGCTCGCCTTCGGCCACTTGTCCATCGGGTTGCATGTCTTCCTGGCGGCCTCGAGGCAGCCTGAGGTCGAGCGGTAGTTGTGGGAGGAACTCGAAGTCCTGCAGAGGGAATTGGCAGATTCTCAGGCCAGACTGGTAGATAAGGAGCGGCAGCTGACCAAGGAGGAATGTGATGCCTCTGATGCTCGCGGCAAGCTGAAAATTGCCATAGAGCAAAACCTTGAGCAGAATGATCACATCAACCGGCTTCAGTAGGACATAGTTCAGCTGAAAGAGCAGATGGAGGCCAAGGTTAAGAGGATTGAAATTCTTCAAAAAGACTCTACCACCAAATCCGCCGAGGTAAAAATATTAGAGGGTGTGGCTGCCCAACTGGAGGCGGAGAGGAGCGGTGTTGAGGTCGCCGTCGTGGATGCCTATAAGCAGTCTGCGGCGTACAAGGCAGCTTTGATGGATGCGGCGAAGGCCAGTGCTATTGCCAACGTGGAGCTTCTGAATAGAGGTGGCAAATGGGCCGGGCTGGGCCAGCCTGACCCATTTTAAGCAGGCCTAGTCGTGCTTCGTGCAGTGCTTCGGCCGGTCCATTTATTATCGTGTCGGGCTCGTGCCAGCCTATTTACTTAAACAATTAAGCCCGACCCAGCCCATGCCCCCCATATTGTGCAGGGCTGTGCTCGTGCCGAGTCAATAATGGGTCGTGCTCGTGCCTACCTACTATAAAGCACGATTTTAAAATCTTAATTTGAACAAATAAAAATTAATTTTATTTAACTATTTAGAAAATTAAAATAAATTAAGTTCTACAACGTTTTTCTTAATCTTAGTTTTTTAAGATTAGATTTCTAATAATTTTTTATATTCCACTATAAGAAAGAAAGAAAAAAAAAAACTCAAAATATATTGTTTTTAGTATATTATTGTGAGATTAATCTTTATTAATATAATGAAGATTTAGTATCTATTATTCTTTTCTTCATTCTATAGTTGTATTATTATGAGATTAGTCTTTATTAATAAACATATATTTAATATTTAGAAAAAATACTTATGTCAAAACAAGGATATAATTTTTTGTTTCATTATTTTGACAATATAAAAGAAAGCATTGGTGGAATTGTCATGAGATTTTAAATAAAAATGTCTCATATTCAAATCTCATAATTGTAGTTTTTTAATATTTTTAAAAACAAAATTAAATTTTGTGTTTGTAACAGGCCGGCCCACAATATGTCGTGCTCGGGCCAATGGGCCAATATTCTTAGGCCTAGCCCGACCCGTTATTCTAACGTGTTCGGGTCGTGCCGGGCCACTAATGGCCTTGGGACGTGTCAGGCCTGTGCCGTACTCGTGCTTAGTGGCCCGTTTGCCACCTCTACTTCTGAATAAAAAAGGCGCCATTGATTGGGCGAAGGCGTCCGGGTCCGCCAGCACACCTAGCAAGCCGTCAGTCCGGGTCCTTGGCGGTTCAGCCTGACTTGCGCTCCGGCAGTGGGGAGAGTGATGATGACCCGGCGGAAGCCTTCGAGCGGACTCCGGTGCCTACCTAGTCCGATGTCTCCAGGGCCAATTTTTTGGCGGATAGTACCCAGCCCAGACAGGACCATCATGACCCCCATCCCGACTCCGCATGGCTCCGACCAAACAAGTCAAATGGGCGCGCGGCAACCGCCGGTCGAGGGTGAGCAGGGCGGTACTAAAAATTGTTGAAGACGCTGCCCTCGATACTTTTGTTTTGTAATGCTGCTGGGGCCTGCATATGTACTTTTGCTCTTTTTTTTTGTAATCCGAAATTTTTGGGCGGGTGGTCCCGACCCTTAATATATGCAGTTTGTTTGAACTTTCGGTGTTGGATTGTGTTGTTTGCATGTTGCTATACCGCCAACGTTGACTTGTGATTTTGTTAATCAATGAAACATTAAAGGAATTAAAATTATTCCCAAGTGCACGATGTAGCGAATGTAGTCCGCGAATATTGTTGGCGTTGCCAGTTAATTCTTGTGCTTGGACTGGGCGACAATGGTTTGAATAATTCATCGTTTCATTGATAGCTGTCAGATTAGTGTTTTACAAAAGCGGGGTTGTACCAGTTGGGTAGCTTCCCTTAGCTAAATATTGAACAAAAATTTAGCTAAGTCAAGATACTCTTGGGTAGCGGTATGACTATTTGTAGTAATATCGAAGGTGTTCGGTATTCCAAGGGTGGGTCGTTGTGGTGCCATCCTTGTCCATTAAGTAGAAGGTGTTGGGGCTAGCGACTTCCACAATTTTGTATGGACCTTCCCAAGCTGGGCGAAGTGCCATTGGCGGTGGAATGACTTCCTTCATTACCCAGTCCCCCAGTTGGAGGTTCTGGGCCTTTACCCTGGCGTTGTAGAAACGAGATACCTGTTGCTTATTTTGCAAACTGTGCAAGTGGGCCTTATGTCGTTTCTCCTCTAGGAGCTCCCTATCGAGATTGACGCCTTCGCTGTTGGTCTCGGGGCAGTAGCCTTTGATCCTAGCGGTAGGTTGACTTATCTTAATAGGTAGAATAGCTTCAGTTCCCAACATCATACAAAATGGCGTTTCACCCGTGGCGGAAGTTGGGGTGGTCGTGATAGCCAACAGAACTTCCGGAAGCTTCTCCGCCCACAAACCCTTGGCATCGTCGAGCTTCTTTTTTAGCAGCTTCTTGATTATCTTGTTTGCTGCTTCAACCTGGTCGTTGGTTTGGGGGTGAGCGACAGATGCAAAACTCATCTTAGTGCCCAGGTTAGCGATGAAAGATATGAGTTCCTTATTGTTGAACTGTGTGCCGTTGTCTGTGATGATTGTGTGGGGGACACCATAGCGGCAATAAATGTTCTTCCAGAGGAAGTGAGTTACTTTGGCAGTAGTTATTGCCGTCAGTGACTCTGCCTCTATCCACTTGTTGTTGTAGTTGATGGCGACAATGATGTACTTGAACTGGCCTTTAGCGGTTTGGAATTTTCCCATCAAGCCCAAGCCCCACGTGGAGTGAATCCATGGACCAATGATGATCGACAGTGGTTCCGCCGGGGCGTGTAGGAGATCAGCTTATTGTTGACATTTGTGGCAAGATCTTGATATCCTCCTAGCGTCATCACCGAGGATAGGCCAGAAGTAGCCTTGTCACATTGTGTGGTTGGCCAAGGATCTGGCACCCGACTGCTTTGCACACTCCCCGCCGTGTATCATTGCCAGAACGACCTTTCCCTCCGCTGGGGTTAGACACCGGAGGTTGGGGTGGGTGAACCCCTGGCGATAAAGCTTGCCATTCTGGATGTTGTAGTGGTTGCTCTCCGCTTGAGCTGTCGTGCTTCGACCTTGTCTTCTAGCAATGTCCCATTGCGCTTGTATTCGATGATCTCATCCATCCAACTGGGATTGACCTCAATGTTGAAGATCTTCGGTAAGGTTTTTATGATGCTTGGCTTGTCAGGACATTCCACCCTTATGTCTGCTGGACTTTGGTGTGGCTGAGCGGTTGCTAGTCTGGCCAGCGAATCAGCTTTGGAGTTCTTTTCCCTGGGGATCTGTGTGATGGTGTGGAATTTGAATTTTTTTAGGAGCGTATTGACGTAACCCAAGTATGCTGCCAACTGTTGGTCCTTGGCCTGGAAACTATCGTTGACCTGGTTGAGGACTAACTGGGAGTCGCTGAATATGTTGACATTGTCAGCCCCTGAGTCTATGGCGAGGAGTAGGCCGGCGATGAGCACTTTGTACTCTTCCATGTTGTTTGAGGCTTTGAAGTTGAATTATGACTACGTAAGAAGGCTCTGGGGGGGGGGGGGGGAATTGGCTTAGAATGCATAAGTTATACATGATTCTATAGAAATTAAACATTCATTAATTAGCTGATCAGTTTAATTCCTTAAGAGAGTCTTAACCCTTGCAGACTGAGCAATGGTTCCGCCACTAAGTAATAACCTTACGGATAAATTTATAACTTCATAAAGAAGTTATTAGGCTAGAATAATCCATAAATACAAGACCATCCTAAAAAAGTGAATGGATTTCATATTATATGAAACTAATGATTTAGTGCAGAATGCACTACTCCAAAATAAACGAGTGTCATCCGGTCCAAACAATTAACTATGCTCTACTCATCCGCCACCCTTGACAAGTTAATTTCTAAAGGTTATAATCGATCTTTACACATTCAATGGATCGTTGAATCTTTCCATATATATACAAGATAAAAACTTGTTTAATGATGAGGACCTCGTGATAAAGTAATCTGAGGTTCACATCCAAAACTAATTGGTAATGGATGGAGTGGCTCAAATCCTTATAAACTCATAGGCAATGTCTCATTTTTCCCATGTGGGATGTATATATTCTCAACACGCTCCAGCACGTGTGGCGAATTTTCAAGCCATACACGTGGACAACTTTGGGTGACGTGGAGCCTGTGTAGCCGTCAGGCATGCACACGTGGGTAACCCGCTTTGATACCATGATAAAGTAATCTGGGGTTCACATGTAAAACCAATTGGCAATGGATGGAGTGGCCCAAACCCTTATAAACTCATAGGCAAGATCCCATTTTTTCCATGTGGGATGTATATATTCTCAACACTAAGGGGAGGATCCTCTCCCCAGATTTAATTAGCTACTCATTCATCCCTAAGATTCCGCAGATAGCTTAGCCTTGTTTATCTTAGGTGCAAGAGCATGTGAAAATTAGGTGAAAACAGAAGTAACGTGTTACAAAATTGAAGAACTATACCCAAACTCAAAACCCCAAAACACAAATTAGCTTTAATTGAAAGAAGAAAGAGTTCTTGTTTGACAACATGGAAGAACCC
>LYNE01001952.1:31296-45883 GCA_001662545.1 Rosa x damascena | reverse complement strand
CTGTTCTGTGTACAAATGCAGGCATAGAGTTGTGGTTCTCATTGAGGATCAAAGCGATCAAACCGCAGCTGTATTATTGGAAAAAATGGCGGAAGACCTCTTTGAAATCTCATGTGAAGACATCATTGTCAAAAAAAACCCTATAGAAATCAGCACATCCTGCCACAAGAGATTCTTCAAGTAGAGGAAGAAATTAAGATTTTAAAACTAAAACCAAGCGCTGCACCAGACTCCATTGTGAAGGGAGTCTATGAAGATGTCCATCAATTCATGCCAACCCAAGGCAACCAGCCGACTAGTTGCATACCAGATCTCATTCACTAGAAAGAGATGCACTGCTGAAGCACGGAAGGAGTTCTTCAACGCAACACCGAGCAAAATTTTGAAAAGGTTAGCATCACAGGATGATAAATTTACAGATTTTCATTTCAATATAATGGCATGTGAAACCAACAGTGACAGCCCGCGAGATGAAGGATCAGCTACATATGTACCCGCCGGTAATCCCCTCATTGCAACTATTCTGATGAACTCAGCTAGACTGCTAATCACCACACCCATGACTACATGAGGAATGATGTATATATGAAACTACATTGGTTGTTTGTGTCATTGATCTGCTATATTTTTGTAAAGTTAATGATCCTCAAGAATAAGTTGAACAACTAGGACCACAATAGACATGTAACCAATGTAGATAAATATTTTTGCACATAAACATCCACTATTTTTTTGTAATCAATGTGGATGAGCTGCTATATATAACTGTTGGGGCAGCAAGGTTTTGTAATTTTAGAACATATTTTCTTTTTTCGTCAAAAAAAAATAAAATAAAAAATTGCTACAATGCATTACCACAACTACATCAATGGACTATGAGACCCGCAACAATGCTCGGGCCCTAAAATGGAGCGAAACTACTATGCTGACCATAACCATTACTAGACACCACTACACCAAAAACATTAACACTGCTCCAAAAAATTGTAGATCCGTCCTTGCCCCCAAAGTCACTTATAACAATAGATGATCTGAAAATCTATTGCCTAGTATAACAAATGCTGTTATCTCCAGAACTCCTAAGACTACCATAGCCACCAATACAAGCATTTCAAGCATTCAAGCCATCAAACTGTTGATGTAAACAAATCACACCAGTCGACACAAAAGGTTTCCGCTTCAAAATTTGCAAAAGTAGCTGTAGACAATAACTTCAAAGCCCTTAGAATAAGGAATTGATGGATTTGCCTTCGGGAAACGGTGATTTTTCTTAGTAGCTTGTAAGAGCAAGTCCACAGGTATTGTCTTGACTGGTCACCAGCAAGACAAAGCTGATGTGGTGACCGACTATGGGAGAAAACCAGCTCCAACGGTGGATGCTTGACCGGAAAAAACCCACCCCCTCTTGACAACAACTAAGAAAATAGTCAAGTCCATGACTATTTCCATGACCGACCAAGCCCACATGCCAGCTCGGCCCAGGCCTGATCGTGGCTGATGATGTAGGACGAGAATGGACCCAGTTTAGCCGAAAAACCATAAAAGTAAAGAAGCGGCGTAGAATCAAGAAAAGTGATTGGAAAATAGGTAACTCATGCGTAATCAGGTTACTAGCCGCTGGAATATTCAAAAAGATTTGGTTTTGGACTTTTCGGGTTTCTAGTGCGAAAAGTCAGGTTTTGATTTTGAATTAGATTTGACTAACTTTTGGCCAAAATGTCCGTTTGAGACGTATGATATCTTTCCAGAATGGGAACGACGAGATCTTCAAGACATACTTTAGTGAGCCCTATCAGATTTAGGTCAAAATGTATCGTCTTAATTATCCGATTCGTGATTTAATATTTTTAGGCTAGTTTTACATTCTTTTTATTTGAGGTTTTCTAATTTATTTTGGATTTGTTTTGTTTTAATCCATGGGCTTTAGGGTTTCATTGTTAGTCGCCTTAGGGTTACTTCCGACTGCGTCAGCTAACGGGAGCACCATCTCAGCAGACAATTACGTGCTGAGGGAGGGAACTGCATGACAGCGTGACGACGCGTGAAGCCAGTCGCTTGTCATGTAGCAACAGAGAGAGGGGGCCGGCCTGCCATGTGGAAGATAGCCGTTGGTCCTATTTGAAATCTGGGCCTAACGGTCAATTAATCCCAGCCCTTCATTTCAATTAAATGGGTAATCCTACGGCTTACAATTAACATATATATATATATATATGTTTGTAACGTTAATAAACGGTAACAAAATTTTTTAAAAAAAATTCTAAACATTTCTCTATAAATACCTACCATTTATTTTACATCTCACATCCGAAAAATTATCTTTCATAGTAACCCAATTTTGTGCTTCCTCCTCTTCATATAGCTCTCATCTTCCAAATTTATTTATATCCAATATGGCTGAACAAAGGGGAAACACACGTCCAGTGGCCGAACAAGAGGGAGATCAAAGTGAAGATGATAATATCCAAGACAAAAGGAGATGGACGGATGAGGAAGATGTTCAATTGTGCAAGTCTTGGAAAGTTGTAAGCCAAGATCCGGCTGTGGGCACAAATCAGAAAAAAAAAAACGACCTATGGAGGCGCGTGAAGCGACACTTTGTCGCAAATTGGCCCAAGAGCCGATCATCTTCCTCTTTGCAAGGCAGGTGGAAAATTTTGAAGGTTGAACTCTTTGAGTGGTATTGTTCATTAAGGCAAGCAAAAAATTGGTACAAGAGCGGTTCGAATGCGGTTGATGAAGTATGTATTTGTTGATAAATCATTTAATTTGTTGATACATTATACTAAAATATTACTTGATAAATAATGTATTAATTATAATATCGTTTTAATTGTAGTAATTGTTTTTTGTTATAATTAAAATAATTAGTTGATAAATAATGATGTAATTACAACGATGTTTATATTTGTACTTATTGATTTTTATTGTAAAACAATGAAATACTTTCTTATTAAAATTATGACCTTTATATTTGTTGATAAATTATTTAATTTGTTGATACATTATAGTAAAATATGTCTTGATAAATAATGTAGTAATTATAATATCGTTTAAATTGTAGTAATTGTTTTTCGTTATAATTAAAATAATTAGTTGATAAATAATGATGTAATTACAACGATATTTATATTTGTACTTATTCATTTTTATTGTAAAACGGTGAGATACTTTCTTACTAAAATTATGACATTTATAATAGATGACCCTTTATAATAGCGTTTATATTTGTACTAATTGCATTTTTTATTTTTATTTTTTAATTACGTAGCAAGAGGAAGCACATAAATTGTGGCATGCCGGGATGATGAGAAAATGGAAGAAAAGAAGACACAATTTTCAAAGTTTTGATAGTTACGCTGTTGTGGAGGGCTTTGCACAATTTAAAAAGGATTAATTTCAGTTTACCTACCTGAACTTTCACCCATTCTTCATGTTAGTCCCTGAACTTCCAATTTGATCAAGACTACCCCTGAACTCTCAATTTCCATCACTCGTGTCCAACTCTTCTAACGCCGTCCAAAAATTCCCTTTACTGTTGACGTGGAACGAGTTAGCAAGTAATTTTTTAAGCCGTCGGGCCCATAGAGAAGGCTAAAATAGACAATTTGCTTTAAAATAATAATAATAATAAGCTAAGTATTAACCCCGAGATCCCTGAGCCTCGATCATTTTGGGGAACAACTTAAAACCTCTCACAGATAGGGAAATCGGGAAATCTATTAACTCCAACAAACAAGTAAACAACACAGGTCAATCAATTCATGAGCTTATGACTCAAAACAACAACTCATTCAACTTGGCCATGAGTCCAACTCAGACTCGTGACTCACCTGCAATGCACAAGAACCTGCACAATGATGCCCTTCTCTTTCCCATGCCTATTCATCTAAATCTCTTACAGATGAAGGAGCACCACGATGTCACCAATTGGAAACTCCTTCTATTACTCCTCCTAATCCTCGGCTCCGTAACCCCAAATTCCACCAATTCAAAGCTAAATCACACACATAGTAAGACCTAGATTCCACAAACCAAGCCAGCATTTCAAAATCCAAAAAAACGAAATCACAAACCACAAAACCACACATGCACAATTCAGTCAGCCTCAGAATTCTCGAAGCTTCCGAGAGTAGCAGAGGATGAACTGCTAGCATGGTGCGAGCAGCCACCAACAAAGCTAGACAATCCGTCACCGTTTACCATAATGACTCTAGCATTGACAAAGATCTTAGCTGCTCCCACACCTCCTCCTCAGCCAGCCACTTAAAGCCTTGAACTCCCTGGTCGTCGAGCTCTAATACATTGTCATCTGATCCGGTTGACCCTTCCTCAGCCTATCCAGAGAGAAATTGACCCGGTCAACTTGCTCCATCATCTCCTCGATCTCCTGTGCCTCCATCAACGTCGCCGTCGCCAGCACCACTGCGGCTTTTGCGAGTCTCTTGGCCTTCTTCGATCTCCTAACATTGGCGTTTTGCGAATTGGGCATCTTCAAAAATAGGGCTCTGAATCGAACTGTGACCACTGCGAGGACGAGTCTTGTGACAAAGAGAAATTGAAATTGAATTGGGGGTGTCTTTGGAGAGAGCAATTCTAAACGGGTGTCTTGGGAGAGAGCAATTCTAAACGGGTCGATGCTGAGATCGTCGTCGTCACTGTCGTGAAATCATAAGAATGAGCAGATCCCAGATGAGATAGATATGAGGTAGAATTTGATAACCAAATCAAATTTGAGGCTTTTGTGAAGAAATTAGAAGAACCTAGATGAGGGTTCTTCTGAGGAAACCCAGATGAAATTTTGTGCTTGGAGCTTTTGTGTCTTCTTCTTATTGAAATTGTATTGTCTGAGTTTGGGATCGGAAGAGCAAGAGAGAGAGAGAGAGAGAGGGAGATGCATCTGCCATTTTTTTTTTTGGTGTGGATGTAAACAAAGTGGAGAATTTTGACGAGGGTATTATAGGAATTTAACCATTTGTCTCTTGCCACGTCATCAATTGACGGATAATTTGGATGGAGTGTGAAGGATTGGGCACGGGTGATGGAAATTGAGAGTTCAGGGGTAGTCTTGATCAAATTGGAAGTTCAGGGACTAACATGAAGAATTGGTGAAAGTTCAGGTAGGTAAACTGAAATTAATCCATTTAAAAACATCCCTAGCGATACATCCTGAGGAACATCAAATGTAGGAAGTCAACATACACACACACAACCAATTGCTGAAAATTCCCCCATCAACTTGGACATGGATGTAGATGAGGTAATTGCAGGTGAAACTGCAGACCCTAATGTGAGGCCTCAAGGAAGGAAGGCTGCGAAAGAAGCAATACAGAAAGGAAAGAAGGCAGCGAAAGATCAAAGTCCTTGGTCAAGCACACTCGAGAGAATAGCGAACAACCAAATAGAGGCAATTGCCAACAAGAAAAAACTAGATGAGGAATTCGTTCGAAGTCTCCAAGAGGAAAATCAACGAGATTATATCTGATTGCAAATCGAAATGCGAAAATAGCAACTCCTATTACAAGAGAGGGAAGAGCGAATTAAAGAGAGGGAAGAGCATATTATGGAGATTGATACAAGTCAAATGACGGCAAATAAAAAGCGTTATTAGTCAAGAAAGCAAAAGAAGATAGCGGAGAAAGAAGATCTTGGCGAGGAGACGCCACCTTTTATGGGTGGATACTATCCGCAACCCAATTTTGGTGGTGCATTCCCACAACCAAATTTTGGTGGTGCATACCCACAACCTCCTTACCCCGGTGCATACCCACAACAACCTTACACCAGTGCATACCCACAACCACCTTGCCCCGATTGATTCCCACAACCTCCCTTCACCGGTATCTTCCCACCACCTCCATTCACTGGTGGATTCCTACAACCCCCTTACTCCGGTGGATACTATCCGCAACCACCTTACCCCGGGGGATATCCTACACAACTACAATTTTCACCTTTCTCTACGGGTGATTCCACCAACCCTAACCCTAATGATGACCCTTCAAACACAAATTGGATTCCTAGAGAGGATGAGGATCATGATTTGAATAATTAGGTGATTATGCCTGTTGTGTAATTGTATTGTACTTATTCCTAGTTTTTCATTTATGTAAGCATAAATTTTTTGAAATAAAAGTTGTATTTGAAAATTCCCCTTATTAAAGCACACACCTTATATTTAAAATCATAGCACATAATACACATAATACAAACCAAATTAAAATCACACTGACATAAAAAACATAGACATTAGCCAAATTAAAAGCACACCAACTTCCCAAAACATAATACTAGCCAAATTCAAAGCACACAAACATAACAAAACATAGATATTAGCCAATTATTCCAAAAAAAACCTATATTATGATCTAGATCTCCATGTTGCCTTGAACGTTCCAGAAATGCTCTATCAGATCTTCTTGAAGGTTTGAGTGACTGTTTGCACTTCTAATGGCATCGTATTGATCCATGAATCCGTTGAAGTAATAACCATCTCTACCAACAGGATCGAAGTCATCACCGGTCGGTCCTTCCCAAACCTGGGCCAACCTGGGCCTCATATTGTTATCCTCTTCTTCATCGGACTCCAAATCCTCATCGCTGTCATCTGGTCTTTTATCCTCGATTATCATGTTGTGTAATATAATACAAGTCAGCATGATGTATCGAAGGTCTTCTCTATCCCAGCCACGAGCCGCTACTCAAACAATACTAAAACGCGACTGTAAAATGCTGAAACATCTTTCCACATCCTTCATATACCCCTCTTGAGCCTGGGAAAACTTCAGATCCTTGGGTCGTGTAGGCCTTGGAATTGATTTCACGAAAGTTGCCCATTGCAGATAAATACCATCAGCGAGATAGTAGCCTAAACTGTGAATCCCGTTATTCACTTGAAATTGGATTTGAGGGGCTCAACCAGCAGTGAGCTCGTCAAACAACGGGGACTTAGCAAGCACGTTGAGGTCGTTGCATGATCCAGGCATTCCAAATAAGGCATGCCATATCCATGTGTCATAAGAAGCGACTGCTTCGAGGATGATAGTGGGCACACGTTTTTGACCGCTGTATTCTCCAGCCGAACCTGTTGGGCACCATTGCCAGTGCATGTAGTCGATGCTTACAATCATCCCAGGAAAGCATCTTCTCTCAGCTTTGGCTAGAAGTCTTCTGAGGTCGGCCCGAGTAGGAGCTCGGAGGTATTTTTCCGAGTACAGATTAACAATTCCTCTTGTAAATCATTTTGGAGCCTCGATGGAGGTAGATTTCGCCATCTGATAATACTCAGCGCATTGATCTGCCCCGGCACCATAAGCAAGCATTCTTAAGGAACATGTCATCTGATTTCTGGACAAAGTACTAGTCATAGCGACAAAGGTCACTGGAGATGCGGTTGAAAACATTATGACTCATCCTGTACAGTGTCCGGAATACCTCTTCACTGAAAACTGGATGCTCCACAAAGTAATCTTCCATCATGTTTTTCCCTTTTGATTCCCTAAAGCGATCCTCATTCTGTGCACGCCCCGGTTGAGAACCCCGTCGTCTTGATCTGGAGGATGCTTTAGCTTAACCGATTGCTACTACCACAAGAGCATTAGTCGTACACATCTCTTCATGACCTTCATCTCGAGATTGTCGATACGTAGCCCACAATCTCTTCATTGAAATGAGGGAAGGAGAGGAAATGTGTTGGATCTGGAGATATGAAAAAGAAGGAGATTTGAGAATATCAGCTTGTGTGTGAATGGTGTGTTGCCTCTTACTCTATTTATTTACAATTTTCACATAAAACGTAATCAGACTTCGAGGACACGTATCCACTCCTGGTTCGACGTAATCTGATCTGAAATCTTAGATAAGATTACATCAACAATAACCGTTAGATTGAATAGTATACAAATGATCTGGTCCCTTCAAAGATGTCGATGGTTATTTCAAGCGTTTAAAAAAAATTGTCGGTGGTGCCTTCACTCATTTCAAGAAAATTGTTGTGCTGCCGTCACTCATTTCATGAAAAATTGTCAGTGGTGCCTTCACTCATTTCAAGATAAATTGTCGGTGACTCATAACTTGTCCACTGAAAATATTAGAAAAATAGTAAATTGCATAATTATGACATTAATTATCTATAAATCTTCATTATTATCATCAAATATATTTTAATTTTAAAATCTAAAAAAAAAAAAAAAAACTCAATGAACAGTAAAAACACTCACTGAACAGTTAAAATTGATGAACAGTGAAAAATGAACAGTCTTGACTGGTCAAGAAAAAAAAAGGGTGGAAACCCATGTCCAGTGGCAGTGAATAGTTACTTGACTGGTCGAATTCTTGACTTTTCGACTTTGACATTTCTCGACTACGGGTGAACTTGCTCTAAAGTGAGCTTCAATGTATATAATGAATTTTACTAGCTAAACTGGGTTCCTAGCCTTTGAAAGACTAGAACTACATGCTTAGTTTTGGTGTCTACTCTCAATTACGTTTGCCTCTAAAAAATAATAAATGTAAAATTTTAATTTGTTTTAAGGAATTGATATTTGAGAGGGAAATTTTTCACTTCTTCTTCATAGAATCCCAAACTTGTTTGGAAGTGTCTTTCATAAGAATAGTGTCCAATATTCTCTGATCAATGGCCTAAAAGAGATAATTTTTTACTTTCAGATCCTCAGCTTCAATTCCTCTAACTTCTTGCGTCATGCTTCTGTCTGCTACATTTCTGCTTCTGGCTCAACATAGCCACTCTCTACCAACCCCGAATATTCCTAAGAGCATAGGAAGTTCTCTATTAATTAGCATGCTCCAATGGTCATAGTGACCATCGAAGAGAGGGATAGACGACTGCACAAAGTTCCCTTCGGTTGTCATCTTCTTTGCTGCTACAAAAGAACCTCAAAGACTGTTGCATTGATTTTATTAGGCCCAATAGGGGTTCTGATACAAAATGTTAAGAACCAATACACCACGAAAGAGTACTCAACGTTTTCTGGGAATGACTTACATCTTATTGAACAAACTAGGCTTATAAATAGCCTTTTACAATAACATAGAGTCGCTTGTAGAGTACTCTTTGCTAGTTTGTGCGTAATTGAATACAATTGTTTAGTAGGGAGTCATGATATTATGTCAGGATGTTCTCTAGGTGCCTATTGTAATCAGGGGTTTTGGCTCAATGTCCCCCCTTGTAGTTGGTGCGTAATTGAATACAATTGTTTAGTAGGGAGTCATGATATTATGTGATGTAGGACAACATTTCAGCCAATTTCAACAAAGAATCTCGAAAAGAAAGAAGCGCCTCTACATTCAGAAGAATGATTTGAATATTGGAAATTGGTATTCAAATAGGCTTCTTAATGATGGAATTAATCATAAATTACTCTTTTGGATATATTAGGATTCTCGAGCGAAATCTTGGTTGGGATTCCAAATATATGTTTGCATAATATTTTTTAATATCTAGGATTTTATTTCTGATTTTTATTTAATTAGGTTTCGTAATTTTAATATAAAATAAATTGTTCTTTTTGTTTTCTAGTTGTTTTCTAGTTCTATGTGCCCTATATAAGACACTTCTTCGATTGTAATTTGCATTCAAGTTATCAATAAAAACCCAAATATTAGAGAAGTTTCTCTATTTTTCTTACGGCTGTGCCCGTAATTGCTACCCGTAATTGCTAGTGGATTCTAGCTCATCTCATATGGCTTTCGACGCTTGACGAAGCCTCTTACTATCGTGTTCACGCTTCCCGCATCATTTGGTATCAAATTGGGTATCACCCGCTTCTTAGCAGACGACGATCCAAGGGAGAAGTTCACTACCACCAACCTCAACGACGCTGGTCGTAGAGTATCTATCAAAGAAATTTTTGTTGAAGAGGAACTTGCCAAGGGATTCGTCCTAGGACAACCTCATCAATCCGGAAAAAAAAAAAAAAACAAGAGAGAGAGAGAAAAAAAGAAGAAACATGGAACGTTGGATATTCACAACGCCAGATTACGACTACTTCCGAACTACATGTATCACCAAAGACAAGGTATGCTTTGTGATAATTGACAGTGGTCTACAAGAGAACTTTGTAGCAAACAAAGTTGTGGATTATTTTCAATTACCGACTGTTTGAACCCAAAATGAGCATTTTGGCCTGACAAGGCATGTGTTGGAGAAATTGAGCCAATGTCAGTGGCTCAAGCTATATATTGTTGACAAGTTCGAAATATATTATTTAGAGGCTAAATAAAGCCTACTATGGAGAATTATGCGAGCTGTAAGAAAAGGAAATGATGGAAGCATAGAAATGAAAAGTCAACTTTAGCACATTTTCCTACTTTGGCTAGGAGAAACAGAGCTAAACAAGGAAAGAGGGGCGGAAGACTAACCATACAAGATCCAAATAAGCTGAAACTTTCCAGATTAATAATTGACATCCTAAGGATAATTTCTTATGAAGAGTGAAAGATCTAGTTTCAAGTGGAAAGCCTTCAAACTCTGTCCAAATTTCTACAGAAGCAAAACTCGATAACTGGACCTGTGAGGAGTCCAGCACCATTTCCGGCCCAACCATATGGAATTAAGCTCTGAAATTTCATCACAATGATCTACACTCATCGTGGATCATTTTATATGAAGGAATCGAAGACCCATTATGACCCCTTGGTGGAGATATAATTGAAGGAATAAAGGAGCCGAAAGTGATTCAAAATCACTCCAAAACTCATCATTTCTATCTCCATTTAGTGCTCCACCATCTCCAACTAGTGCTCCACTATCTCCCATTAGTGTTCCACTATCATTTGTTTAAGGCCAACCACTTTGGCATGGTAGCCTATAAATAGAGGTTACAATGAAACACTTCAACACTCACAATTCACTCATCAATACATCTCTAAGATGATCTAAGTCTCTCTAGAGCAAAACTCTCTAAGAGCAACTTCTCTCCTTCTCTTTCTTTTACCAGTGACCACACTCCTAGTCCTAGTCTTCTCAGAAGCCGACTTTCAGTGCCACCAAACCCTCTGTCAACATACTTCGGTCCTAGTCTCCTCGGGAGCCGATTGTAGTACCACAACCACAACAGTCATGGAATCGGCCAAGCAAGGGTAACGCCCTCACAAACCAGCCAAGCTAAAGTCAGGCTTTAGCAAGTTCTCTGTACTTCCCAGTGGTTCTCGCTCTGCTTGATCTACAACATCGAGTATCGATTGTGATTTTCAAGAAGATTAGCAAAAGTCCTCACCACAAGGCATAAAGAATCCCACGACGAGGTTGGTTCTCTCCTCGTCCACAATTACTTGAAAGAAGTCAGGTCAAGGGACACCCCTGACCACCGCACCCGAATGGTGCTGGCACGCCCGCTCAAGAAAAAAGACTGTTGACCAGCTGCAATAAAACTGGAACCAAACATTTTGGCACGCCCAGTGGGACTACACTAGAGTCTTTTTATGTTCACCATCATTGGGATGCCAGAGGAAAATCTTTACCAAAAGAAATTCCTGAATTCATCCCTGTTTTTCTTAAGAAGAAGAAGTGAAAATTCCTAAACTTCTCAAAGTGCAAGGCCTCCAGTTACAAGCAGCATAAAACTGATGGTGACGTCGCTAGAAGGCTATGTGCCCATTCCCATTCCAGAGAATGCGAGCATAGAAGAACGGCTTGATATCCTTCAAAAGAATTCTACAGCATACCACGAGAATCTGAGAAAAGCCCTCGCGGAGGACCATCGACGGCTCGATGAGTTCACGATTTTGGTCAAGAGGCTCGAGTTGGGGGCACAACAAACACAAGGCGAATTGGAACGTTGAGACCTGCTCGCGAAGAGGTCGTTTCTGAGACTAACTTGCCTATAGGTGGCAATCAACCTAAGGGTCTCACTGGTGAGTCACAGCCTTACACAGAGGCTGTGCATGAAAAAGGTCATCAACAAGATTGTTCTTCTGACAATACAATTGTCTCTGAACAAATATCTGATTTCTCTACTGATCAAGCCAAATACGTGGCTACTGATCAGATGCATGGGGGGCAAGATATGACCCATGATCATCCTTTTGATCAAGAGAAGTTGGTGACAGTTGGCGACAAAGCCGATCTTGGGACACCGTCATCTCCCAAATTACAATTGAAGATCATGCCTCATCAACCAACAAAGATACTTGGGGGGCAAGATTACCCCTCTCACGAGCCAAATTCCTCCAAATTCTTTAACGAGAAGTATCTTTGTTCTTTTCCTACAAGCTCTCACAGGAGGGATTTTTACCCTACAAATTTTGATACATCGGAGCTTGGAGTGAAGCATAGATGGCCTCCCTCGTGGTCTTCTAGAGGTTAGCCAAACATGGTGCTGCTAGCTTCTTTCTTTCTTTGCTTTTAATTTTCTGTTAATTTTTCGTTTCTAGTTTTCTTTTCATAAAAAAATAAATAAACAAATACAAAAAGAGTTCAAGATTGTGCATCACTAGATGCAAAGGTAGTGTCTGGCCTAGTTGTGGCTTGAACCTAATTTCTAATATATATTTGGAGGCCATTTGACTTTGATGACGAGTTAAGTCCTGTGCGCATACGAATGAATTAGACGCCCGCAAAATATGCAGGAGTACAAGTCCTTTGAAGCTCTTGATATGGAGAATTTAGACCAGCAAATGGTCGTAAGGGGTTGTGAATCATAACTGAATAGGTGAAGTCTCTTTTGTTAATATTGGCCTAAACTCCTTATTGGTGTCTAGTTCAGGTCCCTTAAGGTTAAGGGCGGCTTTTATTAAACACTTGTTGAACTGTCTTCACACTTATGACCTTTCTCATCTTAGTAAGTATAGCCTATGTGAAATGGTGTCTAGAAAGGGGATAACATTCATGACAGGTTCTTGAATCCAGAAGTGCGTGTAAATGGGCCTAAACCACTATGTGGGAGCTCATGCCAAAATGGATTCTGCCTCTCTTGTTCGCTCTCCCCCACCTGGCCATTTTAGTAAGGTTTCCCAAAGGATTTGAAAGAAAATTTGTGTCTAGGCGACTATACTTGGGCCGCATGTCTAAACCTTGATTCACATTGTCTTATTTAATTCAGCTACTTAAAAAAAAAAAAATTAGTGCGATCCAAAAATTACTGAGGAGTCAAAACACTAAGGGATTAAGTTATTAGCCAATCTCTTCGCATAAGCCTTCGTGGGAAATTCTAGTGTACCTACACTCGCGAAGCCCATTCATGAAGGCCTTTTTTTAGGCCCATAATCGTTTCTTCGCTTTGCCTAGCAACACTAGGGGGCAACACTATACAATACTAAGCCCATTTAGCTTAACAATTATGGCTATAAAAAAAATTCATAAATACAACTCTTAGGGGGCAATTCTAAGTGTTCCTACACTCGCGAAGCTACTAAACCGAGTCAGCGGCTCCGGAATTTTTTTTTTTAGCTTTGCCCTCGCAGGAAAGGCTGAGCTCAAGGGAAGTGTTAGAGCCACCACCGTGACCGCCACCTCCATCGGAAGTAGTCCTCATGTTGCCAAAGATGTCCTCACCGTGCATGGGAAACAGTGGAAGGGTTTTAATCTCCTAGTGATCTTCTCCTCATTGTTCCATGATGGATCCACCAACACTAG
Source organism: Rosa x damascena (assembly GCA_001662545.1). Taxonomy (NCBI): domain Eukaryota; kingdom Viridiplantae; phylum Streptophyta; class Magnoliopsida; order Rosales; family Rosaceae; genus Rosa; species Rosa x damascena. Next base: position 32,289 of record LYNE01001952.1, on the reverse strand, counting down.
CAAAACTAGTTGACCCAAAATTGAGATTAATGGATCCACCAACAAGCCCTGATCTTTGCTTGGGCACTTGAACATCCGAAGTAAGCTTCTTCTTCTTCAGCTTCTTCCAAGCCCTTTGATTCTAGAACCAATAAAAGACGTTCTTGTTCTCGATCTGTCCGTACTTTAGCTAGAGAGTGATCCTCTAAACCTGCTCTACAGTGGGGGACTTAACTCCCTTGTCATCGTAAAGCTCCTTGAGGATTCTTATCTGATCTGTAGTAGGAAGCCACCTGGTACTACTTTGCTTGCAATGCATGTTAGGACTACTCTCGGCTGCTTTGTTGTTGCTTCCTCCATCCTCGGTTGGATGCCGGTTTTGTGGTTCCATTGGTACTGAGAATTGAAGAGTGATGATGATAAGTAATTAAGAAAGATTGCTCTTAGAAATATTCGAGTTGATGAAACGATTTTGGGATTGGAAATTTGGGTTTATAATGTGGAGGAAGATATAGGCATGCAAATGTCCACCCTTGGATGGACGGTCAAAGAGAAGAGTCAAACTGTTGAGTCTAAAAATTTCACAAACCCAAAATGAGAAAATTGGTTCGACGCAAAAGTGAGAGAGTCCAGTAACTTTCAAATTGGTTTAGCTTAATTATCTCTGAAGCATGATCACGTGGACTGATACTCAAAGCATCAAAATTCAAATTCAGAACTTTGGATAATCTTCCTATCTTGCAAATTCAAGACCAAGTCAAAATGGGTGAGATTTCAAATTATCTATCCAGCATGGACAACAAAAGCTACGATCATTTGAACTTGTGGACTTCTCTTTCAAGTTGCAATCAAATAGCTCATTTTGTATCAAGCTTTCAAATTCAAATTCCATACTGGAAGTTGTGGATAGTTCCCACGGTTACAAGTTTGAATATGGGAATGGCTATAATCATCTGAAGATCATTTCAAATTCAAAAAAAAAAAAGAGTTACGGTTAACCCGCATGATCTTTAT
>LYNE01001952.1:16731-28973 GCA_001662545.1 Rosa x damascena | reverse complement strand
GAGTAGGAATATGTGCAAAATTGATCTTTTAGTACATTTCCATTTTTCTCCATCATTTCCAGGTAATTATGGACCTAACGCTCATTTCACCTTCATCTACTCCAATATACCTAAAAATATAAATTGAATTAAAAATCGATTCAGTTAAGGAATTAACTAAGTAAAATGTGAGGAATTAACTATTAAAATATCACATTAAAATGCTCCTATTAAGGAGGAGGCGGCAGAGGCGCCATAGGATCACGAACCACCAATGCAAAAGGGTGGACAGCTTCCTCAGTTTCTTCATCTTCAATAGGTTGGTCTATCCCTTCAGCCGCAGGAGAATCTGGAAACTCAACTCGCGGCTCACCATGGGCAAGTAGAGCAGATTCAAGCACAGGGCCCTCGGCTTCGACGGTTGTCTCATTTATTCACGAGACTTGGGGGGAACCACCACCGTCAGTATCATTTTCCATCTCTAAGGCGACTGTCCCGCCGATAGGACCCTCAGTGTTTGTAGCCACCTCCTCAGTACAAACAGAATCCTGGTCAGATTCAGAAAGTCAGAGAGCAGGGTTGGATGAAAAAGGAAAATGGAAAGCATTGGCCAACAGTGGCTTACCTCTCGAGCTGTCTGGTCAATATCTGGTACGTGGTCACCAAGAGGAAGAGACCTCACCTCATTCACCTCTTGGACCTCTAATGCCGCGAGAATCTCTGTCGTCATCAGTTCCTCATAAGAGGCAGAAGCCTCAGAGTGGCTTTGCACGCTTTCATGCTTCAAGGAGTCGTCATCGGATATCGTTACTAGAATGGTAGGACCTTGCAGATGCTCTGTAGATGTGGGAGACGGAAGAAGCGCCACAGGATTAGTTTATGCTTGAACTAGCAAGAGAGTTGGCTCTTCTGCAGCGGCTGAGGATCCAGCCTCGCTCAGGCAAGAGGGATCAGTGGTCCTTTGACAGACCTGTCAAAAGATATATAATGAAGATCATACCCAGATTCTAAAATTTAAATAAAATAAGACGGGGCCGGAGTTTATCAATCTCATTCCCACAGGTTCGTCATCTTCAAAACTCTCTTCGACGGATTGAGACCTATCGCGTTTGCACGCAAAGACAACAGTGGCCTGTATGAGAAAAGAATCACAATTCAAAAAGGGGGAAAGCACCAAATATGCAAGTTTGGGATCGTTCTTAACCAAATTACCTCTGCAGGATCTTCATCATGAGAAGACTCTCCATCAGGAGTCTCCTCTACTATTTCCCTTTGTTTCCCAGCTGAACAGAGGTTGTCTTGCTCCGGGTAGTTTGCTGGAAAACACACTCAGGAATAAGAGCGGGAAAATAATTTCATGAGGAAAAGGAATGGTGAAGAAAGAAAAAAAAATTACTGTTGCCCGAAGCTCGTGGATTTGTATCCATGGACGTGATGAGCGAGAAGGCAGAATAGGTCGCGGGGTTGTGCTACAGGGTTGGAGAAGCGCTCAAGAATCTCGCGGTCCTCCGGACCAGAACTTCTCATGCCACAAAAGATCAGGACGAAGAGTTCGTCATATGGCAGGTCACAACAGTTCACAGACACTTCTTTCCACCAATCAGCATAATCATCGTTGACATTGTTGAGGGGATACAACGCTCTGACCCAAGGGTGAATCACTATCAAAGTAAATTGACTCTGAAAGAGGGCAGACCCAGGTGGGGCTAATCTCCGCCAAGAGGTGTAATAATTGGCAGAATCAACCAAAGGCCAGGGTACCAACTGGGCCAACCCAAATTGGCGAGCGAAGTGGTTAGGGGCATAGAGCTCATAACTTACGCAGTCGGTGGCAAGATGAATATCCAAGCAGGAGATGGCGCGATGAAAGGCCAGAAGGGCTCTTTTGCTATGATCCCGTACACTGGGTAGAAAGCCATCATCAAGGGGAGGAGGGAAACGCCTAGAAATGACTATTTTTGGGTCCGGCATCTCTCCCAGCAAGTACAAGTAAATAAAACAATTGGAGTAGGGAGGAGCTCGATACCTTACATTGCGGCAAAGCCAGTTCCCCAAAAGGGAATCGACTGGAGGTTCCTTTGGAATATCATCACGACGAAAGCAAGGGAAATAAATCTACACCTAAAAGGCAAGGATCCAGAAAGGGCCACTAATGTCAGTATCGAAGGGGCGCATTATGGCCCTATAAAGGGAACGATATAACGCACCCAATACAGGTTGCCCAAGGCCAATGCAAGTACCATTGTAGAGAGCAGTGGCCAGAGAATTCCAAGGCCCAGTAGGTTTGTTGGAAGAAATGCAAAAGATAAATTTGCAAAGCCAAAATTCCAGGAATGCGATACCTCCTGTATGGTCACGCTGGGTGCAGTAATAGTCGCGCCAGATTGGGTAGGATCTGCTGTGATGCCACCGACTAGTCATATCCATTCTCAAAGAAAATTGAATGCCATCAAACTGACCATGCACATAAGGGTCAAAGTCAATGGGCAACCCCGTGATGGTAAGACATCTAGTAGAGTTATGCTCATCTGCCCAAACCGAAAATTGAATGTATTGCTGGAGGTGTTCCAGAAGCAAAGAGCGGTGGTTAGCAATGCAGGGCTAGTATAATGGGGAAGACAGAAGCATAGATCGATGGTTGGGGTGATACCCACCACATCCCATCGGGCCAAATCTCTCGCTCGGACCTCCTGATACCAAACCTTTTCCTCTGGAGCGACGGTAGGCCAGAAGCCCACTTTCCTCCTTGGTCCCCAACTGCTAAAATCACCAGGCACCTGCCGAAGAGCCGCTATGGGACCGCGGATGGGAAGCCCATAATAGGCCATAGCATCATCTAGCAAACGATCGCGAGGTGTGGGACCCAGACTCGCTTGACTATCACCGCCACCAAAGCCCATCAGTCGACTTCTCTCCTCTCCGATCTAACGTCTACATCGAATACTCATGTTAGTCCTCCAGGTGAATGCGGCTTTTTCAGTGATTTCATCTGCCTGATCGATAACGAATGGTTTCTTGGATGCCATTTCTAGGTCGCAAGGATTACTTCTCCATTACACCTTGATTTATAGCTCATATATTTTTGGAGATTAATTTATTAGCTGGGCCAGTAAGTGGCCCTAGTTGATAATTAATGAATCATTATTCCATCTTGAGAATCGCATCTAAGGCGACAGTGAAGATACTTCTCCATTACACCTTGATTTATAGCTCAGATATTTTGGAGATTAATTTATTAGTTGAGCCAGTGAGTGGCCCTGGTTGATAATTAATGAATCATTATTCCATCTTGAGGATCGCATCTAAGGCGACAATGAACATATTCCACCTTTTCTTTCCACCGCAGGGCTAGGATAGTGGCCTGATGTTTTTTAATTAAAACATGATTAAAACCGATACGGTTTTAGATGCTAAAGTTGCAGCAAGTATGGTGGTTTCGCTTGGTCACATGTCATGATGTCGATAAGCATGATCCAATCATCCTCTTCAGCATAAGACTCGCGAAGGATTAAATGACAGCAAACAGTTTGGTATTCTGCATCTTATTTCGCCAAGTACGTAGGCCTGATCAAACTTGATTTAGCCAGCGAAGTGGCTCCAACACCTACATTTGAGAAAATCAACAGAGAGCCAGCGAATAAGGCAGATACTTGCTGCTATACATATGGCGAAGTTACCACCAAGGAAGAGAAGGATCCTCATTCGCGATAGAAAGCACTCCTTTGCATGGGGGGGGNNNNGCACGCTAAAGTTCTGATCTCCTACAACCTACCCAAGTTTTACCAATTCACTGCATACCAGACATCAGATACATGAGAGGCAATAAAGTTGATAAAGAAAGCGTCAGTTCATGACAAACTGACAAAGGCAATTCAGATTGTGGAGTTCAAGCTTTATGGCCTATTTAAAGGCCTATATGGAATCAGTCAAGCAATTTCAAGACAATAAAAGTGGCTTTGGAGTAACGGCTTTGAAGCAACGACATTATAAGAGCTGTACTGATTCAAGACCTCTTCAGTCAAGATGAAGACCTTTGACTTCGAGGTCTGGGGGGAGATGTTTGGACCCAAAATGAGCATTTTGGCCTGACAAGGCATGTGTTGGAGAAATTGAGCCAATGTCAATGGCTCAAGCTATATATTGTCGACAAGTTCGAAATATATTGTTTAGAGGCTAAATAAAGCCTACTATGGAGAATTATGCGAGCTGTAAGAAAAGGAAATGATGGAAGCATGGAAATGAAAAGTCAACTTTAGCACATTTTCCTACTTCGGCTAGGAGAAACCGAGCTAAACAAGGAAAGAGGGGCAGAAGACTAACCAAACAAGATCCAAATAAGCTGAAACTTTCCAGATTAATACTAGACATCCCAAGGATAATTTCTTATGAAGAGTGCAAGATCTATTTTCAAGTGGAAAGCCTTCAAACAATCAGTCCAATTTTCTACATAAGCAAAACTGGAAAACTGGACCTGTGAGGAGTCCAGCAGCATTTCCAGCCCAACCATATGGAATTAAGCTCTGAAATTTCATCACAATGATCTACACTCATTTTGGATCATTTTATATGCAGGAGTCGAAGACCCATTATGACTTCTTGGTGGAGATATAATTGAAGGAATAAAGGAGCCAAAAGTGATTCAAAATCACTCCAAAACTCATCATTTCTATCTCCATTTAGTGCTCCACTATCTCCAACTAGTGCTCCACTATCTCCCATTAGTGATCCACTATCATTTGTTTAAGGCCAAACACTTTGGCATGGTAGCCTATAAATAGAGGTTACAATGAAACACTTCAACACACACAATTCACTCATCAATACATCTCTAAGATGATCTAAGTCTCTCTAGAGCAAACCTCTCTAAGAGCAACTTCTCTCCTACTCTTTCTCTTATCGGTGACCACACTCCTAGTCCTAGTCTTCTCAGAAGCCGACTTTCAGTGCCACCAAACCCTCTGTCAACATACTTCGGCCATAGTCTCCTCGGCAGCCGATTGTAGTACCACGACCACAACAGTCATGGAACCAGCCAAGCAAGGGTAACGCCCTTACAAACCAGCTAAGCTAAAGTCACGCTTTAGCAAGTTCTCTCTACTTCCCAGTGGTTCTCGCTCTGCTCGATCTACAACATCGAGTTTCGATTGTGATTTTCAAGAAGATTAGCAAAAGTCCTGACCACGAGGCATAAAGAATCCCACGACGAGGTTGGTGCTCTCCTTGTCCACAATCGCTTGAAAGAAGTTACGTCAAGGGACACCCCTGACGACCACACCAGAACGGTGCTGGCACGCCCACACAAGAAAAAAGACTGTTGACCAGCTACAACAAAACTGGAGCTGAACACCGACAGTGAAGCTGAGTGATCCATATTGGATTCCATTTGGAGAGGATGAATATGCACAAGTAACAGAGGTTTGTAAAGTTCCTGTCTCTATGGGAAAATTTTATAAAGAAGAGGTTACTTGTCATGTGATTGACATGGATGACACTAATGTTCTTTTTGGAAGACCATGGCATGAAAGCGTCAAAAGCGGTTATTGCAAAGACAACACATATTTATTTAGGTGGGAGTCGCACAAAATTAAAATCAAGCCTGGAAGGAAGAACATCAAGAATGACCATCCTGAGACCTGTGAAAAGGAACATGAAGAAGTTACTTTGAAGATTGAAGAGAAACTCATTAAAGACAAAGAAGCTGATTCATTCATCACATCGATACCCATGTCTTGCATGCCTAATTGTGTTCAAGATCAACCCAAGGAGAAGTCAACGCCCATTCCTTTTCGAGTGGAGGAGTTTAAGTTTCAAGATACTTATTCTAAATTTGTCTACGGTATTGGATTCATGGTGATACCTTTGAATTTCGAGAATATTGAAGTTGATAGCTTATCATGTTTTATTCCTACTAATGATCGAGCTATATTCAAGAGGAACTCGAGGTCGAGTTCTTTTCAAGTGGAGGAGACTGATGTAGGACAATATTTCAGCCAATTTCAACAAAGAATCAATAAAAGAAAGAAGCGTCTCTACATTAAGAAGAATGATTTGAATATTGGAAATTGGTATTCAAATAGGCTTCTTAATGATGGAATTAATCATAACTTACTCTTTTGGATATATCGGGATTCTCGAGCGAAATCTTGGTTGGGATTCCAAATATATGTTTGCATAATTTTAATATCTAGGATTTTATTTCCGATTTTTATTTAATTAGGTTTCCTAGTTTTAATATATAATAAATTGTTTTTTTTTTTCTAGTTGTATTAGGTTTATTCTATATGCCCTATATAAGACACCTCTTCGATTGTAATTTGCATTCAAGTTATCAATAAAAACTCAAATATTAGAGAAGTTTCTCTATTTTTCTTACGGCTGTGCCCGTAATTGCTAGTGGATTCTAGCTCATCTCATATGGCTTTCGACGCTTGACGAAGCCTCTTACTATCATGTTCACGCTTCCCGCAACTTCTTAGCAGATGACGATCCAAGGGAGAAGTTCACTACCACCAACCTCAACGACACTGGTCGTAGAGTATCTATCAAAGAAAGTTTCGTTGAAGAGGAACATGCCAAGGGATTAGCCCTAGGACAATCTCATCAATCCAAAAAAAACATGGACCATTGGATATTCACAACATCGGATTACGATGACTTCCGAACTACATGCATCAAAGACAAGGTATGCTCTGTAATAATTGACAATGGTCTACGAGAGAACTTTGTAGCAAACAAAGTTGTGGATTATTTTCAATTACCGACAGTGAAGCTGAGTGATCCATACTGGATTCCATTTGGATAGGATGAATATGCGCAAGTAACAGAGGTTTGTAAAGTTCTTGTCTCTATGGGAAAATTTTATAAAGAAGAGATTACTTTTCATGTGATTGACATGGACGACACTGATGTGCTTTTTGGAAGACCATGGCATGAAAGCGTCAAAGGCGGATATTGCAAGGACAACACGTATTTATTTAGGTGGGATGCGCACAAAATTAAAATCAAGCCTAGAAGGAAGAACGTCAAGAATGACCATCCTGAGGTGTGTGAAAAGGAACATGAAGAAGTAACTTTGAAGATTGAAGAGAAACTCATTAAGGATAAGGAAGCTGATTCATTCATCACATCGATATCCATGTCATGCATGTCTAATTGTGTTCAAGATCAACCCAAGGAGAAGTCATTGCCCGTTCCTTTTCAAGTGGAGGACTTCAAGTTTCAAGATGCTTATTCTAGACTTGTCTACGGTATTGGATTCATGGTGATACCTTTTAATTTCGAGAATATTGAAGTTGATGGCTTATCATGTTTTATTCCTAATAATGATCGAGCTACATTCAAGATGAGGAACTCAAGGTCGAGTTCTTTTCAAGTGGAGGAGACTGATGTAGGACGAGATTTTAGCCAATTTCAACAAAAAATCTCGAAAAGAAAGAAGCGTCGTCACATCAAGAAGAATAATTTGAATATTGAAAACTTGTATTCAAATAGACTTCTTAATGATGGAATTAATCATAAATTACTATTTTGGATATATCGGGATTCTCGAATAAAATCTTGGTTGAGATTCCAATTATATATTTGCGTAATATTCTTTAGTATCTAGGATTTTATTTCTGATTTTTATTTAATAAATTAGGTTTTCTAGTTTTAGTCTATAATAAATTATTCTTTTTGTTTTCTAGTTGTATTAGGTTTATGCTATGTGCCCTATATATAAGGCACCTCTTAGATTGCTATGTGCCCTATATATAAGGCACCTCTTAGATTGTAATTTTCATTCAAGTTATCAATAAAAACCCAAAAATTAAAGAAGTTTCTCTATTTTTCTTACGGCTGTGCCCGTAATTGCTAGTGGATTCTATCTCATCTCATATGGCTTTCGACACTTGACGAAGCCTCTTACTATCGTGTTCACGCTTCCCGCATCATTATGTTAGGATGTTCTCTAGGTGCCTATTGTAATTAGGGATTTAGGGTCAATGTCGTCCCCTGTATTCAACAGTTTCATTAATCAAGACTTGAGGGCAGACGAACCAGCCCTTTATTCAAAAAACCTAGCTCACATTTACAACTAAACAACATGATAAATGCAACTAAAACAAATTCAAAGCATTAAACACATACCCTAAAGACTAGGGCTTATTCAAACTGAATGCAAAAATTCTAACTGAAAATCTTAACAGAAACCTAAACTTTCTCTTTAGAAATAATGCTACTGGGTAAGCACAAGACCCAATTTTTAAACAATCAGAAAGACGGAAACCATATCAAAAACCAAACCAGAAACAACAAGCATGGTAACTAACACCTAGAAGATCATATAATCCAGGAAAAAAAAAATTAGAGAAGTTCAAGATGAGAACACTCACAGGTTGAGAACTCGATATTAAAGCAGCAAGATGAGATTTAGGTCAAAACTGTTGGACTAAAACAGTGTTCCAATTAAGATTAGCAGGCTGGTTGTACACCTTACTGATTCTCTCTCTTCCAAGCGCACAATTCTGGTCTCTAGTCAGTCATATGCGCTTTTTTCTTTTTTTCTTTTGAGATGAAGCTCATCGAATCGTTTGAACTAATGACCAAAATATCTGCCTATCTGGTATCAAGGAAATATCCATAGTTTGAAAACTGAAAATTTAGATATTGATAAATTTTTGAAAGAAATGATAGGAATTGAGAGAAAATTATTGAAATTTTAAGTGAAACTTTCTAAGTTGCTTATTTGATCAATTATGTACTAGTATTTCTGCATACGCGGGTGTAAAAAGATTACGCTCGTGCATGGATAATGTCTGTGTCCAAATTGGCATTGTCAACTTTGTATTGGATTGGTTAATGGTCTACAATGCGTCAAAAAATTTCGAATTTCATCTGTTATTTAGGCAATGATTCATTTATTCTTTGCAACTTTTTCTTGCGAATCTTTTAATGAAATAGAACATTTTTATTTTCTTATGTGTTTTGGAGCAAGTAAATGAAGAACCTCTTCTAAAATGGTACAAAATGTCATTTCAATAAATATGTTGGAATTCAATTAGTATCATAGATCACCTGTCTTGAATAACAACATACCGAATTAGGTAAAATTTTGAATGAGTTTGATTTAAAATAAAAATAAAAATAGTGAAATTCATACCTCCCACTCTCCCCCAAATGTGCTACTAGGAGCTAGCATGCACCACTCTTAGTAGGATGCTAGTAAACATTGCAAACTCCAAGACCATGCATCAATGGAGAGAAACTATTATGAAGAACATAGCCATTACAAAACATCACTACACTAGGAACATTAACACTACAACAAAAAATTATAGATCCATCTCTACTGCTAAAGTCGCTCATACTAACAGATGATTTGAAAATCTATTGCCCAATATAAGAAAAGATGTAATCACCAAAACTCCTAAGATTACCATTACAAGCATTTAAGCCATTACATAGTTAATAACTTCAAAGCCCTTAGAGTTAGGAATTAATGGATTTATCTTCGGGACATATTGATTTTTCTTAGCTTGTAAAGTGAGCTTCAATGTTTAAATGAATTTTAATTACCTGTTAAATTGAGTTTCTAGGTTCCTAGCCCTTTTGTTTTTTTGGCAGTGGAATGATAATTTTTATTAGAACATAACTGTACAAACACAAACACATACACACACACAACCCACAACCCACAGTGTGGGGAAAACACAAACAAACAGAAGATAAACATAACAGTAACAACCCATAATTATCCATCTAAGTAGCAAACCCTCCAAAGGAGGAATGGATAGGAGCATGCTTTGTTTTGCTGTCTAATATTTATCTCTCGATGGCACTCAAATTAACGCAATTACTTTTGCCTCTCAATAATAAATTTATAATTTTAATTATTATTTCTGTAGTAGAGACAAAATAAATTGTGTCAAATGACAATTTCTAACATTATAAGAGGGAATTGTAAAAAATAAGAAAAAGGCTGCAAGTCGGTTTCAGTGTGAGAGTGGATATTGCCTAACCTGCAACTGCTACAAAGGGCGACGAGTGGGGCCCAAGCGAACCCTGACCTCAAACGCGTTTGTGGCTCTTTGGCGAGCCACGCGTCACATCGTCTCATGTCGGTAGAGCCCAACTGTTACATCCTCGTACGGACAGGTGCCAGCCATCCACATATCTCAACTCGGCAACTCCATGCATATAAGTCCTCCATCACCCTCCTCCACACTTCCACCCACACCCACTCTCTCTCTCTCTCTATTCAACTCGAAAACGCCCTACAGTACGTCGTACTGACGGGAGCCAGCCATCCACTTATATCAATTCAACCACAAGCATATAAGTCCTCCATCACCCTCCTTCACACACACACACACTCTCGACCTCGCGAGCCGCAAGCATTTTCAACTCGAAAAAGGTATGACTGTTACGCTAATATGTAGCTTCTGCTGCGTTGGTTATACTAATATGTATGAGGTTGATCACCTGTGGGTTTGATTTGGTTAAAGTAGGTGCAAGAATTAATGGATAACCAGCAAGAGGGTCGTGAGCTTATATCAATGACCTACACATGGACAATCGACAACTTCTCCAAGATCAAAACCCGGAGACATTACTCTGATGGTTTTGTCGTCGGGGATTTCAAATGGTATACGTATCTCACATGACATTCTCGTATAATCAATTTTGTTACTTTTCTTTCTTATAAGTACACTTGGCTGGTTATGATCAGGCGGATCGTGGTGTATCCAAAAGGGAGCAATGGGAAACAATACTTGTCCATGTACTTGAACGTTGCAGATGCTTCAAAGTTACCATCTGGGTGGAGTAGATATGCCGAGTTCACCTTGACTGTCGTTAATCAATTTGACAGCGACAAATCGATAACAATAGGTGTTTTTCCTCTTTTCTTTAGTATCTTCTTCATCTTGTTCGTCTATCGCGCTTTTATGCTTGTGCCTTTGTCTCTTATTTGATTGCAAGCTGATTTCTTAATGCAGTAGAATGATTTCTTTTTGGTTTGTCAAGTTTTGTAACAATCTTCTTTCAAGGACTTTTACTTGCTGAGGGCTTGCTCTATGAATATGATCATATCATGATTTATCAACACTGTTTTGCTGAGGGCTTGCTCTATGAATGAATCAGCTTCGATCGTTCGATTTATGATCTGTGAAGATCGGACCGTCCGATGGACTTGTAGTTTTGATAAGTTGATCTTACGACTGTCCCAGTGGCTTTTTGTGGTCATGGGCGAAGATCCGACCGTTGGATTTTCGTATAATTGCAAAACAGTGTTTAGAAATGTAATTAGTGAGAATCCGACCGTCGGATTTTCATAAAATTATATGGAGATGTTATAAGGACGATTTGGGGAAGATCCGACCATTGGATCTTCATGATAAATTAGGGGAATAATCCTAAGGGCGATCTGTGAGGATCTGACCGTTGGATTATCGTTTAATTATGTTTTTGAGTTGTTGGCTAAGTTAAGATCACATTGGATTAGGTGACAGATTGGATTGATTCGGCGGACGATGGTGAACCGTTGATTGGGCTGTTAAGAAGACGCAGCGGAATTACAGGTGAGTAAACCTCACGTGGTTAATATTACGAACTGAGTAATTTTAATTAATTTATTTTGTTGTCATTGTGTGAAAATATTTAGGAATAAATATTTGTTTTAAATCATATGGACTTGATCAACTACGGTCCATAAGTAAGTAAAATGTTTTAATTATACAAAATGAATTTCCTGTTTTTCTAGTGTGACTTATAGTTGGTATTAGTGATTATCCCTGAGCGGATAATTACGTATATATATATTTACGTGGTTATATATGGAATGGTGTGACATGGAGATTTGTGATTTTATAATGATTTATTTGATGTGAAATCAAAAACGTGATTTACCATATTCATTTATGATGATAGTGATTGGTGAAATTATATTGGAAATTTATGGATGACGTGGTATTGGGTGATGATATGAGTGAGAATGGATTGGTGATTTGCTGAATTATATTTTGAGCACATATTTACACAATAATAGTACGTATCATGGAATTATTGATCCTATTGTGTGAAAGAATATTATTGTACTCGATTTTGGTTGAGTTTAGGGTCAACATAGTGACCAGCATGGGGCAATCGGATGCCCTAATACTAGGTGGAAGATGGGCTACAATTGGTTGAGTTTAGGGTCAACACAGTGACCAGTATGAGGGAATCGGATGCTCTAATACTAGGTGGATGATGGGCTACGATTGATTGAGTGTAAGTGATGCCAC
>LYNE01001951.1:46029-58503 GCA_001662545.1 Rosa x damascena | reverse complement strand
CATTGAGTTAAGTCATATTAACCGAGCTCAAAATAATTTCTTTCTTTGAGTTATATAATTGAAATTCTTAGCGGTAACTTGTGCCATCGGGGCCGGTCAAAGCCCAACATGGCTGGTCAACGCCGGTCAACACGTAGTCAACGCCCAAGGAGTGGTCAAAACTTGCAGAAACTACTCAAAACACCAACATATGAGCCGGTCAGTGCTTGGTCAACGCCCAGCGGAGTTGGTCAACACCCGGCGGGGCAGGTCAACGCCCGCGGAGTCGGTCAACGCCCATCAGGGGCAGGTCAACGCTGAGGAGGAAAAAGTCAACGTTGGCTAAAAAAAAAAATAAAAAATTCTGGTACAAATTTGCTCTAGACACCCAGAAAATCTCTCTGGGCACCCAGAACCATTTTCAAAGTCTTCAGCGCTAGCTTTTCCCGCCAAACTTCCATCTCCTTGTCGCACCCACTACCTGCAACTGCTCCGCCAGGCTTCGCATGCACGCTGGCGCTTCAAGTCTCGCTGCACTTCGCAGCTCGCTGCCACCTTCACGACTCTCCGCTGCACACCAAATCCGCAGCTAGCTACAACCACTGCCAGGAGATACCAGCGGCAAAACCTCCGCCGAGATCTTCCGTTGGGCACCACCGCCCAACTTCCCCGCCGGCGAACACCACCGTTGGCCACCCTCCTCCGTTCCATCCTCCGCAAGCAAGGTTCTTCCGCTAGCAATTCCTCCGCCGAGCTCACGGTCAGCTTTCTCCACCGCACTCTGAGCCTCCGCTGCTAGCAAACATCACCGTATCCGCCGGACTGTGCACCGCCGAACTGTGCTCCGCCGAACGTCACCAGGGACAGCACTGCTAATCGAAGCTTCGCGGACAAACCCCGCTGACCGCAAGCTCCGCCGAGCTTCACCGCCGGAAGGGCTCCACCGCCACACTTCTTCAGCGGCACCGCCGTTCTCGGTCAGCGGTAACACCAGCGCTCGTCAAGCAATCGGCTACCAGCGCCAGCGCCTAGCAGCTACTTCCCGGCCGAGCCAACACCGCCAGCTCAGCTAGCCTCAACTGCTCCGCTAGAGAACCACCAGCGGCGCTTCTCCCGCTAATCTCTGCCAGCCACAACTCATCACCTCAGCGCCACCACTCCGCTAGGTGACCCCTCTGGTCATCACCTCCGCCAGCAAAGCTCCACAACAGCTAGGCACCGCTGCCAGCCCAACTCTCCTTCAGCGGTACTTCCTCCGCTGATCTCCGTCAGCGGAAACCCTTATCCGCTCAGCTACATCAGCAGCAACCCAGCAGCCAAGACATGCCTCGGAAACACACATCCGCTCAGCTACAGTCTGAGCCAACCTCCGCTCCGCCCAGCGCTCCGGACTCAACGTCTCCGCTGACCATGCTCCACCGCCGAACTCCTCCTCCGCTGAGTTTCGCTCCACCGAACTCTTCCTCCGCTGAGTTACGATCCGCCGAACTCAAAGCTCCGCTAAACTCCAATTCCGTCGAGTCTCCGCTGAGCTCGGAGTTTCCGCCAACCGCCAGGTTCCTTCGCTGAGCTCGCTCTCCACCCAGCTCCACTTAACCGCCGGCAAAGCTTCCTCCGCTAGGCAAAGCTAGCACCTGCCAAGCTACAGCTCCGGCAACCGCCGGCATGCCACCGCTAGGCTGTACCAACGCCAGCAGCGGACCCAACCCACCAAGCATGACAGCTAGCTCCAAACGCTAACAAAAGCCTTTCCGCTGATGTCCCAAGCCTTCGCCGGCCAGGTTCCGCTGAGCAACTCCTCCGCCAGGCTTCCGTCAGCGGCACCGCCCAACTACAATCACAGCACCTCTAGCTTCAGCAGCGATCACCTCTAGACAAGAACCTTTCCGCTCAACCTGGCTGCCGAGCTTCCACCGCTAAGAAACAGCAGCGGTAACCGCTTCCTCCGCTAGGCACCAACAGCGCCGAGCTCCTCCGCTGGCCTTAATCTCAGTAATCCTTCGTTGACGCACCAGAACAACCAATTTGAATCTCTTCGATCCAAACATCTGGTCCCTGCACTGAGGTCACGTGCACCATTGCAGCAAAGACATCAAGATAAGCTTTCTCTTTCTTTATTTGGTGTACACGTGCCTATGCCTCCACATATAAATTATCCTTGTCCTCTATGCACACATATAGAACAAGCATGGCCAGCCACTCACATATTATATTCAATACCACCAATGCATAATTAGCTTGGCCCATATAATTGCATGTCGGCACTTACTTTGCCATGGAAAATAATTACCTCATTGACACATAGCTGTCCACAATACATGTGCAGCTCCCTTAAACTTAATCTTGAGGGGGACCACCTAAAGTGCTATGCAAATAATTGCTAAACAATGCTATTGCAACTTTACTGCTAGGCATCTGTACATATGTCTAGACAACGTTTCTTATCTCAAAAGCATGCTTACAACATCATGGTATGTGTGCTTTCATCATCCATTCATGTTGGGATCGCATACCACACGGCCATGCATGCTGAATTGTCACATTCTAAAACATGTACATGTTTACACCTTTAAAAAGCAAAGAGACTTCCATGGACCAAGGTCCACCTGCACCTAGCTAGGTACATCATAGCCTGTCACAAATTCATGCATATTCAATTGGGGCATGTTTACAAAGCAAATAAACTCAATTTATACATGGTGTGAACACACTTGGCATCTTACAAATATATATTACTAATTATTTATTTTATCCTAAAGGGGCATAATCACCGATCACCTCCTCAAGTGATGAAATCATCAACCCCTTGTTAAGATGCTTCGCCGGAGCATTGGAGCGTCATGCTTGGATAACTCCAACATGATTTCAGTACTTACATCAATTCCAACTCCAACTCGCTCTAAATCGGCATAAGATAAGTCACTATATCTTATCTTTTACGCTCTTGCAATTAGAGCTACTACTATGCCAATGCCATGCTTTTACTACTTTTAAGCATGCCCACAATATATCACACTTGGTATGCATTTACATGCTTCTATGACTTTAAGCATGCTTACCACTTGTACCACTTTTACAAGTACATGCTATACACATATGCCATGCTTCTATTTTAATTGCAACTCAATTAAATAAATATGTGACATTCATCTAGAAGCTTGTGACACTTACGACTTAATTAAAACATGCTCGGATAAACGACTTGCTCCGGTTACGACTCGCTTGGGTATCGAGTATGGCCACGACTTGCGCTTGGGCCACGCCTCGCATGCTCGCACTGCGCCTACACACTCAACTACACCCAATTTGCTCGAACAACCCAACTTGCTCGATCATGTCCAACATGTTTTACTTAAGCCCCAAGTTCACAAACGCTTCATTCTATGTCACCGGGACTACTCCCACAAAATTACTATGGACACCCATTACACTTGCCACTATCTATTGTGCGTATTAATGGCCATAAGATCCACATATACGACTACCAATATTTTACATGTTCATACACATTAATGGAATATGGAATTCTTCTACCATTTGTTAATCCGCTACAAATCGAATTCTTTTCGCATTCCATTAATACGAACGGTAACCAATACAACAAGCATTCTACATATGCGCGTTTTTTGTCTCATTGTGCAGGATTAAGCGAGTCCCTTCTTGATTACGGAGTTCAGGGACTTGTAGGGGCTCCGTACCGCCCGGTTACTTATGCTTGGTGACATCATGTGTATAACTCCCCAACCAAGAAGCTCCTCTTACTTGGGGACTTCGGGGACTTGTACATACCTCCAATAATATGGAGTATTTGCTATCTCACCAAGCATAAGTAACGCCCACTTTGGGACATCCACGAGACATGGCAAGGCCCAACCGCTACTTGCATCTTGTAGCCCTATGTTCAAGCTACGCCACGGTATCCGGAAGTCGCAAATCCGTCGCCGGGAAGCCACGTTCCCGCCCTTGCCAACATGCCATCACAACTAGGCTTCAAGACTAGAATTGTGTGGTTGCTTGTCCCACATCGAAAAACATGTAAAGGAGATGGCTTCCTTGACTTATAAAAGGAATGCCTCCTCCTACAACTCAAGACAGGCCATTACATACTTTGTAATCTTGTTAGGCCGCAAGGCTCGACACACTAGTATAGCTTTCAAGTGGACGTAGTCTCCCGCTCATGCGGAGGCGAACCACTATACTTCGCTTGTGTCACTCTCTCTCTCTCTCTCTCTCTTACTTATCGTTAATTAGATCCCAACGGATCCAAGCATTAACAGGGAATGAAATCTCTCCCATAGTTTATGACTCCTAAGAATCTCTCTAGACTCTTGGCATCAAGAATTCTATCTGGGAACTTCTAGATCTTCTCGAGGATGTGAGGCTGGAGTTTTATTACTCCATTGTTGATATTTATTCCTAGGAAATCAACTTCATCGATGATAAAGAAGATTTTCTTTTCTCCTAGGATAATTCCATGCTGAACTATCAGCTTTACAACCTCATAGAGGTGTTTCATGTGTTCTTCTCTGTTCTTGGAGAAGACAAGGATGTCATCAATATAGACAACGCAGAACTCCGCAACATGTTTGAAGATGTTGTCCATCTTTCTTTGGAAGATTGAGGGAGCTTGCTTTAGACCAAAAGGCATTACTAGCCATTCGTAATGGCCTTGTGGTGTTCCAAATGTAGTGAGAGGAACGCTCTCAGGATGCATCATGACTTGCTAGAAACCCGACTTTGCATCGAATTTTGAAAAGACTTTAGCTCATCTGAGCTGGTTGATCAGTACTCTTACTTGTGCAATTTGATAACCGTCTTTGACAGTCTTCTTATTGACATCTCTATAGTCAATTACCATTCTAGCTTTTCCTCTGAGGTTTTCTGCGTGGTTTCTCACATAGAATGCTGGAGCATGATGAGGGCTAGTGGATGGTTGAATTAATCTCTTGTTCAGGAGATCTTCAATGTCTTTTCTGAATTCCTTCTGGTCTTCCTCTTTGTACTGAGGAATAACTTTGACATGACAGATGGCATTCATATCATGTAATCTTAATTCACAGACCACTGGGTCTTTTTCCCAAAACTTTTGGGGATCTACATCGATGTTCTGCTCGAGTAGTTTCTTGATTTTGTCAAGAGTGGGAATTTTCTGAAACGCAAGCTTATTCTGAAAGTGCTTGAGGTTATGTTCATGGATAAAACTAGCTTCTTCTTCTTCTTCTTCAGAAGATTCTTCAACAAGTAGTTCTTCTTGTTGTTTGATTTGGAGTATGGTTTCAAATTTGGGTTTGTAGGTAAGATCACCACTATTCGGTTGCGATATCTGATATTGTGTAGTAAAATTTGGACCGACTACACTTTTGGCTCGAGTAAGCTTGTCCGCCCAGAACACCCGTTCTCCTTTTCTGAAGCCTATCGCTTCTTCATCTTGGATGAATCTTTGTTGGAGAATAAAATCATTTCCCAACAAGAAATCTGATACTTGGCCTTCAGATTGCCAAACATTGTGGATTATAAATGTTCCTCCACCAATGGTGATATGAACATTTTTTGCTACTTTATTCATTGTAAGATGGCTTCCATCAAACGCAACACCAGTAGCTGTTCTTTTCTTATCTTCTTTCCAGAGTTCTTCTGGAATTGCAAATCTCTTTGCAACTGTAAATCCCGATCCATTATCTACAAATGCATGTAGATGATATTTTTTGTGATCAGGGAATTTGAGTCCAATCTCTATGTAGTTGCTGTATCTACTAGTAGAGACGACTTTCAATTGATGTGGCTCATTTTCTTGAGCTTGTTCCTGTAGTATGAATGGTTTGCATTCTTCTGGAACATGTTCTGGTGGTTCTACCAGTTCTATATTTTCATCGACTTTTTCTTCATCGATTTTTTCTTCCTTTATTTTTTAGGAGGATGGAGGAGAAGGTTCAATGATTTTTTGGAACAGAGTTTCTACCTCTTTTTCTTCTTCTCTCTCTTTTTGTTCAGAGAAATATTCTTCATATTCTTGTTCTACCAATTGGATTACAAGGCCATTCTTGGTTTTTCTTCTTGCTTCAGCTATGAAGCATTCTTTGTGATAAGTCTTTTTCGACTCTTCACAAAACATGGGGAGACCATTCTTTTCGTGACACAAGCAGTAGTCACAAACGAATGTACCAGGGTTCACCTTGTAAGAAGATATTTTTTCTTCTGTCTTACTTTCTTCCCAGTTTTTGATTCTCAGAACATTCATCTGTCTAGATTCTAAGTACTCTACTTCAGAGTAAACTGACCCGTTGTCTTCTTCATCAACAGAATAGCCTGTTTCGTAGCCTTTCAGGTTTGCTGTTTCTACTATAGGCTCGTATTCTTCAAATAGAGATTTAGTAGATCTTTTACCCTTTTCCAGGCATTCATTGGCATAGTGCCCTTCAGCTTTACACAACCAACATCTGCAAGCTTTTTTGCGTGGTTGTGGTTTATGCTGATGATATTCTTCTTTTTCTTGAAGAATTTCTTTTTTGGATCTTCATCCTGTTGTTTCTTGAAATTGGGACTTTTCTTGAATTTCCAATCTCTTTTCTTATTACTCTTTTTGAATTTTTTCGAGTAAATTTTTTCTTTTCTTTTTCTGTGGAACTTAGATTCATGACTCCCCAGTTGGTTGGCATATCCAGTATTCCATAACAGAAATTTTCAACTCCTTTGAGTTGTTTCTTAGCCATCTTTGCACTAAGATTGGCTTTACATTATTCTTTCAGTAATTGCCTTATTCTGTCGGCAATACCTCCAACTGAAAATCGTTCAATTGGTTTTTCAGCTATGCTTTCTCTTACGGCTGTTCTCCATGGTTCTGGGAGTTTCATGTGCAACAGGTTGACTAGATCAGTATTTTCTAGTTCACCAATTGTACAGTAATATTCTTGAAACTCATTCAAGTATTCTTCAAAATATCTCATGTCACAGATTTTGAGAGCATAGATATTTGATTTGGCCGTTTCTTTAGCCTTTTCACTCAAATTTGAGAGGTCTCCACAGAACTGATCGTACAGGGGTACTGCAAAATCATAAGGAGATTTTGAATTTTTGATTTCTTCAAGCCAGTCTTTCCCTCTGGCAGTCTCTTTGAAAGAGAAATAGTACTTTTTTGCTACTCCAGTGAGAGTAGTTTCATAATACACCTGAAGATCTGGTGTTTCAAATTTTCCAAGGGTTAGAGCAGAAGCCATCATCAGGCTATCAACCCATTGGTCAAGAGTTTTTCTCTTGTCTAGAGCTTTGTCTAGATTTAGCCAAATTCCATGGGTGGAAATTGGTATTCTGGGTATATTGTCCTCTGGGACAAATCTTTGAGAATTTCTTTCTCCATTTTTACCTGTAGGGGCCTTCTGTAAAGGAAGTTTTACTTTTCCTTTTTCTCTTGTGATGAAAGTTCTGGAGCTATCTCATTCTTCCATTTCAATATCCTGATAGGGAAGGAGTTTTCTTTCCTTTCTTGGTTTGAATTTTTTCATTTCTTCGATTAGTTTTTCTAATCGTTCAGGATTTTCGCAGGACTCTGCTTCATCATAGAGATCATAGAGCTTTTGTGCTCTAAGCATATTGACTGGTCTGTTCAGATCAGCTTCTAATTCTTCTTCAGTGATGGACTCTGTTGGTTCTTCAGAGTAAGTTGTACCACTAACACTAGCTTCTCTAGTGCTATAGCTTCTTCTGAGAAGATTTTTGTTTACCCTGATGTTCTCAGGACAGACGTCACTTTTTCTGTGATCGTCGAATTTTAGACTGATATCTCCAGTCTTTCTGCTTTCAAAAATTGCCGCTTTGGCATTTTCTGCTGGTTTTTTAGGACCAGACAATTTCCATTCAATTGGGAAAGTGACTTCATTCCAAGTAACCTTGTGAATCTGTTGTGAATGATTTTTTTGGCTGGTGAGGAAACCAGTAGTGAGACCTAGGATATTTGATATCCTGGTTTTAGGCTCCACTGTGGTACTCATCAATTTATAGTATATTCTGTATACTATAGCCAATTCTTGCATATCTTTTTTCATGGATATGCCATCTGTCTTGACTCTCAGTCTTAGACAGTGAGCTGCATCTTTCAAGCTAGTAGAGAAATTTGGGAAGCAGTTGAAATAAGCCACTTGATTGCATAAAGATGCCTCAAGGGTTCCTAGCAGACTAGCTTGAAAATCTGTTAGTCTATTGTCTTGGAGGACACATAGAACTAAACAATTTATGCCTTCTCGAGCTAGAAGTTTTATGCCTATTTGGACTGCTCCAATATGCATAAATTGATAATTTTTTGTTCTTGCTCGGGCAACTTCTTCAGGAGTGATCATTAAAAGATCGGTTTCTCCTCTTGTGGAGGGGGTTGTAAATTCTAGAAATTTGAAGTGGTGGCTATCCAACACATCAAACTTTCCCCTTTTATAGATTTGCTTGAAATCTAATTTTGGAATTGAAGCGTTTTTTACCTCTTGTTCAATTTCGTTGAATTCGAATTCTTCTGCATTGAGGAGTTGTACTCCTTTCTTTTTCTAGAAGATGCTCATCATTTTGACATCTCTTTTTTCTTTCGGGTTTTCATACCGGATACTAGTTTGACTAGTAGATGGTCCAAGAAAAATCATGTTTGGAACAGGATTCTTCTCAGGTTTTTCTAATGGTTTAAATCCATTAGCTTTCTTTGGTTTTACTGTAGGCACTTTCTTGTCCTTCAGTATATTCTTCATAGAACCCAGCGTTTTTTGCTGTTCATTGATTTTTCTACTAACACTTGTTAGCTTTTTCTTCTTCCATTTTTGGAAGTTCCTTGATATAATCTTTTTTTTTTCCAATTTTTCTAATTGGTAGATTATAGCAGGTAATTTTTTTAGATGATCTTGACATCTAGATAGTTCTTTTAGCAAGATCTGATGTTTCTCATCAGAGAATTTCAGTAGAGAATTCAACTTCTCTAATATTAAATCAGAAATTGTCCCTATTAGGGGATTCCGCTTTTGAGCTCTTTGCAAGCTCTGATACCAGTGATGTGCGGATCTAACCAATGCTCAAATAATCAAGAGGTTTTTGTTCCTCTTGAAGAGTATATAAGAGATCTTCTATATCTTGTTCAACTTTATAGATTCTTGTTTGAAGTCTATAAATGATATCCCAGTAATCGGGAGTTGCTCTGATAAGATTGTCTCTAAAATTTTTCAACTTTCTCAACTTTTCTTTTTCTTTTTTCAATTCTTTGCTAGTACTATTACAAATAGCAATTCACTCAAGTCTATCAGCGATCGGAATTCTGAATAGTAAAATTTTAACTACTTACCTTTGAATGTGGATGATGAAATATAGCTGCAATTATAGTCTAAACAAATAAATTCAATATGGACCCACCACGCTTTATCAAAAATAATAAAGATGTAAAAAGAAAGAAAAAGATGATGGAGAGGGGTATTAGTGGGATGAATAGTGAGTGGTTTTGAAAAGTAGGGAGAAAAAGTGGAAAGTTTTGTGTGAGTGGGAATAAAAATAAGTTGGTGGGGTCTATGGGAAGTAGAATGCTAGATTTGGGGTGTATGAGAATTTTCCCTCTAAATTATGTATTTGATTTTTGTCGGCCGAGTTCATAAAAGGGGGCAATGAGCCGATGTCATTAGCACCATCACCATTACCATGCCCTACACTATTAGTCTACTCTTTTGTTATAACAGCTAGCATTTGGCACCCCCCCTCCAACCATGGTTTGGAGAGCCCGATTACGCGTCAGAGTCAAATAGGGGCATGGACCAACTTGAGATCTAAAATAGTTAAAAAATGAAAGAAAAAAAAATGCAAACAGTACTTGACATTTGACCCATTAGTAACTTTAGTACCTGACAAAAAACAAATATCACTTTGGTACCTCAAGTTCGAACCACGACCCAACACTAGTACCTAGAACATTGTTGGCCATTACAGCGTTAGTAAACTGATATATAATAAAGGATAAATGGGTAATTTGAGTATTTAATGTTATTTGTTTTTTTTTCCTCCACTCTCTGGTCCAAATCCACCCAGAAATTTGCTATGGGCACCCATCTCATCATTTTTCAGCAAAATAGAATTTGACTTGGGTAAGAGACGTGAAAATAGAAGAAGGGAGAGAGAGAGAGGAGTAAGAAGAAGGCGGACTTAGCGGCCAAGGAGGGGGAAAAGAGAGGTGGGTTTTGAGGGGCATGTTGGAGTTTGCAAAAGAGTCAGGGATTTGACTAGAGAGCAGTGAGTTTGAGTCAGAAGGGGTCGCTTGTTGGGTATGGTCTAAGGAATAGGAGCATCATTTAGAGATGGGTAGTGAGCGAAATGGAAGAATTGGTGGGAGATTCAAGCGAGAGACGAAGGGTGGGAGGAAGGTGGGGCTGAGATTATGGCTTTGAAATCGGAAGAGAGGCCGGTGCTTTCTTATCCAATCTGAGCTTCTAATTTCTTCTTTTGCATCACATATGTGAAACAGACCCAACACATGAAACCGAACAAGGAGGAAGAAGAAGAAACAAAGATTGAGACTTTAAGGTTCATTTAGCTAGTTTTGATTCTGGAATTGTGGTATGTTTTGAAATTCTGGTGTTTGGTTTTTGTGGCTGGGCAAGTGTTTCTCTCTGGTTTGGGTTTTTTGGAGGGTCGGCCATGGAGGAGATGAAAGCACTGTTCAATGTTATATATAAAATCATCTTCCTGACAGATCGAAAAAGGGGTAGGTAGCTCTTGTAGATGGTAATCATCATGATGTTCATGTATATTCACAATAGATTTGTCAGCTTCGCTATAATATCGTATCAAAATTAATCACATAAGGGGGGAGAGAGATAGGTATCAGAGAGAGAGAGAGAGAGAGAGAGAGAGAGAGAACTTTGTGATCCTTCATATGCTTTTGAGCTTGCAGCAATGAGATCCAAGGAGCATAGTTGCATTGCCTCTATTTCTTTTGCATTCTGGCATGTTGTGTTAGTCTAACAACAAATTGTTAGCTAGAGATATTTTAGTCTCCCTTGTGATCCAGCTATCTGTTTTGTTTGCTAGCTATTCCAAATAGCTTATTTACTTAAACGATGCCATTATCCAGACATCAAAGGAATGACGTTAATTTGCCCCAATTCTGGGTTTCGGGTTTCATTCTTTTGGCAATGGTTTGGAAAAGATGATGGGAGAGTTGTGAGGAAGAAGAAGACGAAGAGAGCGTGAGGAAGAAGAAGAGATTGAGTGAAGGGATGATAATACCCCTCAAAGTTTGCAAACGCCGTAACGGCCAACAATGTTCCAGGTACTAATGTTGGGTCGTGGTCCGAACTTGAGGTACCAAAGTGATATTTTTTTCCCTAAAAAATAAGCCTTGAAATTTTGTATAGTTGGACATAACAAGAAAAGTAGAAGATATAGTGAAGTGCCAAATTCGAAATTCTTTTTCCTCCTAAAAAAGAATTTTTCAGTAGTCAGTACTCTTTTTTTTTTTTTTTGATAAATAGTAGTTAGTACTCATAATGGGGCTTCCTATAATCAAATTGTACATGTTGGAGGATCTTTTAAACATTTGAATGAGCAAAATTTGAAGTGCTTTCAATTGAAATGATATATGTTGGGGAGCTCTGGAAATTTTTTTTCTCTATGCGATAACATAACAAAGAGAAGAGATATCCTCTGGCTTTTGTATGTAGCAAGCATTGTTCTAGTCTTTTTCTTATAAAGAAGAAATAATAATAATATTAAAAGGGTCTTTATCACCACTAGGGGCAAAACTTTCTTGCACTGAACAGAATGATACCCAACTTTTAAAAGTAATCAAAGAGGTACCTAGACCTATAAAAATTGATCAATTTTATTCCCAACTTTCAAAAGTGATCCAAAAGGACCTAGACTTTTAGAAATTGATCAATTTCATACCTCCGTCCATTTTCCGCCACATCTCAGTTCAAACTAAGGGTATATACAACCTTTCACTCTTTTTTCTTGTTTATGTGAAAGTAGTTGGATCTATGGTTATTAAGCAATAAAACTATGTGAAAATACAATGGTCTTGCCACCGCCGATGACACCACAAAATTGTAATTCGAATTCGAAAGTTTTGTAGAATTGGAATCCGAGACTGAATATAGAGATGCAACATCAAACCCATAAATTGAAGTGATTTGTGGTCAAAGGAGTAATCGACCATTAATAACTCAATCTTCTTCTTCTATAAAATTAAAATACTTTATTCAATTTCAATTCCACCATCTTAGAAACAAGGGAAAATCATCCGTACAGTACCTGACTTTTGGCCCATTCTAAACTTCAGTATCTCACATTCAGAAAATATCAGAACGGTACTCGATGTTTTGACCCTGACCGAAGATTGGTAACTAGGGCCGTTAGCTTCGTTACGGAGCGTATCTAAATTCAAATTTTGACGGGTAGTCTGGTCCATTCACCTAAACAGAACCCCTAACCCTTAACCGTATCCTGTTACCCTAGTCTTGTCCATTTCCCTATTTTTTTTTTATC
>LYNE01001951.1:34448-45967 GCA_001662545.1 Rosa x damascena | reverse complement strand
CTCTCTCTCTCTCTCTCTCTCTCTCTCTCTCTCTCGTCCCCATTAAAACCCAGAAACACCATGGTTTCCAGCTTTACCATGATGCTTGATATTTACCTACACATAATAACACGTCTGAATCATCACCCAAAATTGCTACACATTCTAATCATATTCAAATACAATCACCCATAACTGATCAAAAAGAGGAAAAAAAAATTATACAATCTTGATTGGTTTAGCAAGCATCAAATCAATAAAATTTCCAGTTCAAATGTAGACTGAGGATAATTTCATCAAGAAGAAAATTCTTGCATCATCAACATGCACCCAGAATCCTTACCGCCAATGAAAGACAACAGCTTGAAGAATGAACTGGGTGTTGTTGAGGTTGGGAGGTTTATGGGTTTTAGAGAGAGAGAGAGAGAGAGAGAGAGAGAGGAACAGTACGCAATTCCTCCTTGAACATCATCGATTTTCACATCCCCACTACCATCCTCTTCCTCTTCTTCCTCATCATCGTCATCCAAATCAATCTCCACTTTCGACTCTTGCTTCATCGAAACCAAATCCTCCCGAAAACCAAATCCACATATCCTCAATCCCCAATTCTCCATATCCTGGCTCTCTTCTCCCCTAGAAAAGCTTCAATTTTCTCCTTCACACTCCCCACCTCTTCAGCATGCTTCTCATGAATTAGGTACCTCTTCGAGTTCGAATTTGAGTGTGGAAATGCCTAAACCTTTGCGGTGAGCTTTGGGCTCCTTGATCGTGATCTCGTATGTCTTCATTAGGCCATGTTGTTCTTGAATCTCCTCCAGCATTAGGGTCACTTGCGGCGAGAGATCGAGCTCTTTCTTCAAGAAGCTGCGTTTGAGCTCTGAAATGGCTTTCAGCTCGTCCACGTTTGGCGTTGGGCTTGAGCTTGCAAATGCCATTGTTGGAAGCGATTTTGGTTGCGACTTGGAGGCTGATGACCTTGTGGATAGTCCTGACCAGCTTGCTCCGCTGGATCGGAGCTTCTGACCAGCTTTAAATAGTCTACAAGAAGAAGAAAAGGAAGGGTACCCATTTGAGAATTCCGAGCAAGAACTCTGATTCCGAGGAGACCCATTTCAGGTGACCAGTTTCAGAGCCGGTGGAGTGAAGAAAGCTACAGAGGCCATTGAGAACCAGTTTTGGAGCTTACTCTTAAGTGAAGAGAGATGATGATCAATATGAAAGCAGAAGGCAAAAATTTCAGTGAAAAAAAAAATTTGCTTTTGCTTTATTTATTTATTCTTAGGGTTTAAAGGGTAAATTGGTCATTTAGTGATAAAAAAATGCCATCTGTCAGTTTTTGTAACTGAGCTAACGGCTCCAGGTACCAATTTTCAGTCGTGGTCAAAACATCAGGTGCCGTTCTGATATTTTCTGAACGTGAGGTACTGAAGTTTAGAATGGGGCAAACGTCAGTTACTGTACGGACGATTTTCGCTAGAAACAAATAAGGTTGGGATGTTTCCCACCTTCTGAAAAAAGAAGAGAATCAATAAAATTAAATTAAAAATTAATTTTTGTGTGAAAATACTATTATGACCCCAAAAAACACCTCACATGCACCGCACGTGATCAATTTTAACAAAGAAGTGATGGAAAATGTATTAAGTTGATTTGTTTTTAAAAGTTTAGGTATCATTTTGATCATTTTTGAAAGTTGGGTATCATTCTGTCTTGTACAAAAAAATTTAGACACCGTTGGTGATAAAAACTCATAATAAAAAAAGAGATGCTTTTGCTCTGTGACATAGTGCAATTTTAGCTAATAAAGAGAGATGCTTTTGCTTTTAGGTAGTAAAACCAAAGAGATATGCTCTGGCTTTTGTATTTAGCAAGCATTGTTCTAGTCTTTTTCTTATAAAGAATAGAATAAATAATAAACTGGGATACTTTTGCTTAGTGACAGAACGCAATTTTAGTTAATTATTAAAAAATAAAAAAAAGCTGGACCAACAAAATCATTGCAATTTACGACCTAACCTAAGGACAAAACGTGTGGAGGGAAACTTACTCCTACTTCGATAAAGATGCAATTAGCAGAAAGGAGGTAGTGTCTGTTACGGTAACAAACTTGATCAACTCAAATTAGTTGTCAAGCAAATCATGTTTTCGTTCTGGCTATTGTGAGTATGGGAGAATTCACCCAATTTACTTTGACTAAATTTCCAAAATTTTCTAATTTGTAAATATACGTAGCAAAAATGATCATCATGCCAATGAGAATCACTACACTGATGTTAAAGAATGGTTTGCTGAAATATTAACTACAATTAAAAGACAATCACACAAAATAACACTAGAGAATTACGTGTTCACCCAAAACTCAGCTAGAGCCTAGAGCTTAGGGCTACGTCACGGTAGCTTGCTAGTGGTTTCACTATGATCGAAATCAATACGGTCAATTACACTGTATAATGGTTTAGCTGTGAAAATACAAGAAGTAAAAAAGAGAATGCAACTGAATGGAGAATGATGAAACATCGTCCCTTGAGGCATGGAATTGAAGATCCTTAATGTTTGACTGTTTAAGTAGCTACAAGGCATGGGCAGACGTCTCATCATGTGTGAATGTGAGGCAATCAAGGATTCCGAGCTGACGTAGAGCATGTTGCCCATGTGTCCACTCCTGATAGGTTGTTCAGCTAAGTATCCACAAGCAAAGATGAGCCTATATCCAAACTTTTGCCCAGTAACCGAAAGCACAATGGCATCCGTACGTACTCCCAACTCTAGTGGAACATCTCAGCTTGGCTGGCACTAAAAAGACCAACACCATCTGAGACTAAAATCTGAAAGGACAATTAAGTTCAAGTGTTCAACTCAACACAGACATAATCGAAATTTATTTTCAAAACTGGAAAACCTTGAACACTAGCTGGGACTACATACCTTAAAAGTTCAATTCAACACAGGCTTCATCTTAGATTGATTTTTTCCATTCCATATCATGATTATCATCCAAAGATCTCAGACTAGATGGCTAGCAGTTGCTTTGGAGAAACCAAATCCCCAATATTGATAATAAAATAAGGAGAAAATCTTGGCTTGCTGCAAAAGAATAGCAAGAGTTGGTATTTTTTTGCCTATTTACAAAGAGTGCAACAGTAAACAGAGGGTTATACCTGTATTGTGAAAGCCATTAAGAATTTTCAATTCATCTCCTTCCAAGCTAGTAACGATTTTAAAAGAGTTTAGGAAAACAGAGTTAGCCCAATAATCTTGCACCACCACTTTGGAGAACAACTTGGAGGCACAAACTGAAAGCTCTGACAGGAAACCTGTGGGTGAGCCGGCAAGTCAATAAGTTATAGATTTTCTCACCGTATATGCTTTCCACTAAAATTTTTGATTATGCAAGTCCTTAAATTTTTGGTGGGAAAAATCTATAAATATTTCAAATTTGACAACAATCTATTGAATGACATAAAAACTTCACTAAGTTGTATGTATTTTCCTTCAAGCAATTCAAGCAATTAGACAACACATGCAGTAAGTTGATAGATCTTGCTGTAGGTTTTAATTGTTACTTGGCTTCAAGTATAAACAGAGAGGAATGTATGTTCCTTAACAATTGGACAATAAAGCAATGAGGACCAACA
Organism: Rosa x damascena; assembly: GCA_001662545.1. NCBI lineage: Eukaryota > Viridiplantae > Streptophyta > Magnoliopsida > Rosales > Rosaceae > Rosa > Rosa x damascena. The sequence continues at coordinate 42,350 of LYNE01001951.1, read as the reverse complement.
ACAATTTATTTTCTTTCACATATGAATAAATCCTATAAAGCTGTTAAAGAGACAGTACAAAATTAACCAATAATTTGAAAAGCTGTGTGGAACTTCATGAAGTTAAGGGATTGCTTAGTGCTTATAACGTAAATGGATGTAAGTAAACCTCCGTAGAAACTCGCCTTCTTCTGTGTGTGTCAATGAACTAATCAATGTAAAAGAAAGAAGAAAAAGAAAAACAAATTTTAGCTAATTGATGCCTCATATGACAAGTGACACGGATTTGCATAAACTTCTGAATTGAACATGGCAGCTTCATGACTTAGATGTCTTAAGAATGAGAAGTAACTTGTAACTTACAGATAGCTGTAAAAGCCTTTCAAAAATTCACCTTTGAATTTTTTTTGGGCTCGGAGAATGCCTTTGCCTGCACCAAATGACTGCTTATGGGTACATGACAGCCATAATCTCAAATATTGCAGAGCATCTGGCAAGGTACAAACCAAAAGGTTCATAAAATATCGGCAATTTTTGTGAGCACCAACTCTTCAAATCGGAAGCTAAAGAAAACAAAGAAAGCTACCTGCTTCACCAATTAGTTTGTTTCTATCATCCATCAGACATCACACATTGTTGCCATCCAAAGACGTCCAATTTGATGGCATAAATTGCTTTTAGCACAACAGAGCCAAAAATGACGAAAACCTTGTCCCCCAATCCCTGCTGCAAAGATCTAGGATAAGAAGAGTTGGTTTACATATTCAGTTCTATCTGGACAAATAGAGCAACACAAAAAATGGGTCATAAGAGTCCACCTGTACACTGCAATATGTCAAGAGATTTTCCATGCAACAGCTTCCACCATAACAATGATTTCTCATTGGAAAACAGAGTTGGCCAAATAATGTTACACCACTGGTTTGGAGGACAACTCAGAGTAACAAACTGAACTTGGGAGATGGCACTACCAGTTTAGCTGACTCAACTACTCCTCATCTGGTGTTTTGGAAAGCCTGCAAATCAAAGAATTCCATTTTTGAATGATGCTATAGTACTATGGATAACTATCCATACCCTACTCTATTGCTTTCAAGTAATAATGTCAAATACCAAGGACTTCACCAAGTTGTGGGGAATTGTGTGTCTTCTACCTATAGTTTCAATCCCCAATAACAAAGACCTAAACTATTCTATAAACTTCACCCGGTAATAAACTTTTCAGGGCAATTAACACAATTTGTAGGCATGTATTCATGCTCTATCTATGCTTGATATTTATGCTATACATTCTCAATAGGAATGAGTAAACAACAACCATGTAAGGGAAATTATGGATCATGAGAAGTACCAGGACTCTGTTTGCAAAATAGCTATTCCTCCAATTTAGCAAAAACCTCCAGAAATTGTTTGTCAAAAACAAACTAGTTGCCCATGCAAAAACAACATATTGAACGGATTTATTTATATAATTTAATTGCTCGTGATATAGTGAGTACATGGATATAGAAAAGACAGAGAGAATGATAAAGAGACTAACTTACTCTTTTGCTCTCTTCAGCAACTCTATTGAATCTCCTGCAAACCCAACTGAGGAGAAACATAAATGAGTCCAATGCTTTATCAAACTCAGCATAATAAATGCATGGAAAGAAGGACTGCCTTTCTCTATACCTTAAAATTGTCTTTATTGTAGGATTGCCTAGAGTATATCAGCCTCCATTTACACACCTTTTCAATCACAAGAAGTATCAATCTGTTATGCACTACATTATAGAATCGTGGGAGAAATGGAAAACACTTACTAAGATGAGAAAATGAAATTTGAAACTTACCTCTTCCTTGGTGTATGTATTATTTGCTATGCAACACAATTCTTCAGCATGTGGTGTATTATCTGTTATCTGCTCCTCATACTTCCTATTAACCACACAAACAAAAGGATTGTCAATACGATTCATATGAGTTCATTGCCAAGTAATAAGGAAAGTGAAGGGTTTAATGCGTTGAAAAGGCAGGTGGTAGCATGTTTGAAGAACATACCTTATTCGCCTTGATGTTGGTTAATTCTCGATTTTTATATCTCCAACTAATAGAAAAGAAGTTTGGTCAGTGCTAGATTAAAACAAGAAATAGGAATATAAGTACAAACTATTCAGTTCAGTTTGCCTTTTCAAACTAATAGACAGATTAACTAAAATTAGAAGAAAAGAGAAGAGAAGAATCAAATGGCCTAATTTAACAATTAGATGAAAAGAAGTCTTACTCTTGATTAATGGAATATGACGAATCTTAGGCCACTCTGAGCCGCTCTCCTCCGTGCATCTTTCTTCTAGACGGGGACAGCCGATGATCTCTATCTCTTTCAATTTGGTGAGGCGTTGCATAGCTTCCACAGGAGGTAGATACTTCAGACTACTGCACGACCTAATAGTCAGGTCCTCCAGAGATGCAAGGTTTCCCAACCATTCTGGAATAGCCTGCACTGCTTGAAAGGAAAGAAATTAATTTCCAAATGTCTTAAAGAAGGCAGGTGTTGAATTTGTTCAGGGAGAGACTTGAGCTTACGCCACCCCCAGATGGATAATGATTCAAGCTGTGGTATAGCCTGAAAAGCCGGGAATGCATGGAGCTTCTCGGAGAAACGACCAATTGTCAATTCCTTCAAAGGGGTGAGGCTGCAGGACTGTGACGATGCTGCTAACCCATCCGGTAGACATTTTAATTTACGACACAAACGAATCTCCAAGCTGCGGAGGGATGTGAGCTTGTCTGAACTTGGAATAGTTTCTAGATTATCGCACCACCATATCTTCAATTTTTGAAGAGATTCAAGGGTTTGAAGAAAGGCACTAAATTCTAGCCCAAATTGTGCACTTTCGCAGTAACGGATTTCCAAGTCACGGAGTGATGTGAAGCCTCCTCGTGAAATTGGAAGAGAGTCTAGATTACTTACACACAACTGTTGGAGGGATGTACTCAGACTTTCGATTGAAATGGATGGTACCTTAGGGCACCTTGTTATTCTCAACCTCCGAATAGAGGTACAAAATTCCAGCCCACTCGGTAGACTTGATAATTCGGGACAGTCTTGTATACTTAATACACTGAGAGATGGGAGGCCTTGTGAAAATGGAATGGATGTTATTTTGGGGCACCTCATCACTTCCAATGTTTTAAGGGATGTGAGACCATCGCCTGTAGCATCCGGGATGTACTTTAAATTGTCACAATGCCACAACGACAGCGTTTTAAGAGAAGATGTGAGTATCCCATCAGGTAAACATCTCAAATTATTGCAACTCCCTATAGACAAATGAGAGAGAGATGCGCAGCAGTGCTCAAATCCTTCTGATATATGAGTCAACTCCGAACATGAAGATATGTTTAAATGTGCAAGATTCTTGTTGTTTTCCAACATCCCTTCCGGCAGACAAGTAAGTCCCCCCACATTCCATAACCTGAGATAAGTGAGAGTGGTGAGTTGATTGCTTAGAATACTTTCTATTGGCATGCCTCCTCTATCCATGTCTTGTATCACCAACTTCTTAAGAGATGGAAGATGACTGGGAGCACTTGTCAGTTGGTCACAGTGAATCAAGGTTAGCTCCTCAAGGCAAGGAAACACCACCCTACTTCCTCCCTCTGTTGGCGCTTCCATCCATTCAATCAGGTTATGTGCCTCCTCAATATGCAATGTTTTCAAAGCAGGGAACAAAGGCCGGGCCTCCTTACTTGATCCATTTCCACAGTTAACATGGTTATCACCATAAAACTCAGATCCCATACAAGTTAGATTCTCCATGCTCTTAATCTTAACACAACTAAGACTGGGTAAATGCCCAAGTACTGGAACTCCTTCACATTTGTTGCAGCCCAATAATTCAATGTGTTTCAAATTCTTGGCTAGCAATAACCATGATGGAAATTCAACACCCATGAATTCATGAATAGCCAAAAATTCCAAACTATCATGTGGTCGTAGGCCTTTTAGTACATCGTCTTCATTCTCCACTTTGTGGCTTGGCCTATCAAGCTTCCATTCAAGGATTAACTTGCATATATGTTTCTTCTCAACTAAGTTTGCTTTCTGCGCTTCTTCTCCATCTCTTACATTTTCCAGTCCATAAATAGATAAGGTGTTTTGCAATTGGTTTAAACCACTCAATTCCTCAATTCTCGGACCTGGCTCTTTACCCACCTTGAGAAAAGGTAATGACCGAAGATTAGTGAACTGTCCCAATATTCCACTTGGAACTTTCATATATCTACCAAAACAAATGTGCTGCAAGTTGATCAAATTTGCAATTTCTCTCGGAAACTCTTCAAGCTGATAAGCTATTTTCAATGTTTGCAGGTTGTAAAGCTGACCAATTGATTTGGGAAATGTTTTGATTCTTGTTTTCAAAACATTCAGATACCTCAAATGTTTCAAGTTCCCAATTGAAATTGGCAACTCCATAATGTATGCATTGTATAAATTTAAGACACGTAAAGATTTAAAATTAAGTAAGTTGCTCTCAAGGTCAATGACTTCTCCATTGGGAAAAAGTGAGTGTAAGTTTCTTGATTTTGATACACGTTCTGCAAGATCATGCACAAGATCGTGCATTTTACATTTGGTAACATTACCACCATAATCCTTTCTAGCATCTTGAAAAAACGACTTCGCCAATAGGATTTTAAAATATTCATTACCTCTCTCCTCCATGTCTAGACTTTTGTCAGGACAAGGGTGAAGCCATCCTGAGCCATCCATAGTTGGATCAAGTCATCCTTTTCAATATCAAAATCTTTGAAGAACATTGAGCAATATGCAAAACATTGTTTCAAGGATGAAGGTTTCAATTCATCAAAACTCAACTTCAAAATTGACAAAATTCTTTTTTCTCCTTCTGGTAAATCCCATATTTTATTGTTTACAATTGACCGCCATTCGTCAGTTGTTTTGGAGCGTAGCATATGTCCCAAAACCTATTATCAATGGATTATCTATTAGATTTATATCACATAGTAATGTTAATACAATACTAGCTACTTAACATACACTATGTGCACATCAATTGACTTTTCTATAAATAAAAGAAGAAGATGGTTACACTATTTTCTTTTTTACATGCTCTGATCAAGCAAGGTTTTTTGCTTAATCTCTGTGGTAGTAATTAAAAAAAAAAACAAATATAGAGAAATATTTTTGTATAAAATAAATAGAAAAGAAGTCGATGGCCTAGTATAAAAGATTTTAAAATCATCACAAACCTTCCTTTTTTTTATTTTCTATTGCAATTTCTGAAAATTTTGAAATGTAATGACTAGACGAGCTAGTGATAATAATGATCCACACAAAAGAGCTGGGGGAGAAAAAATAAAAATGATAATTAACAAAAATTTTAGTTTGAAGTCATATAATTGACCTCTTTCTTTTGGTCGAAATCTTAATGAAAACCTGTATTTGATATCTCATCTTTGCTTTTCATTGAAAAAAAAAAATCCAATTGAAGCAGAGGTTTTCTTCAAACAATAAGGAGCTGGGTAAACTATTCAATCAAATGTGGTCTAAATACTAAAGCTTATATTTTGGTTATTTCAGTTTGACTTTATTTTATTAAATATGACTAAATTTAGTTTGTCCCCTCCAACTTTAGGGCAAACATCAGTTTGGTCTCTGATTTTTTATTTTTTTTACTCACGATGGTCCCTACACGTCTAATTTCCATCACCCGCGTCCAAATTTCAAATTGACTCTAAACATGACGTCACAAGCAGAGTTAGCCCGACAACATGACCCACTTTTAAGACTTGACTCTCAATTTGAACAAAATGTTCAAACTACTCTCCTCCTCTCTTAAATCCTACAATCCTTTCTCTAACCCCAAAAAACCATATCACTTCGCAGCTCCACATAACCACCCCCATGAGAGCAACCACCCCACACAACCGCCACCATGAGCACAACCCAACCATCCTCTCCTACCTCACTTCCAACCCTCAATCCTCTTCACCATCAAAACCAGTCTTCAACCACTAAGTCTCTCTCCTGTCCCTCATCTCCCAATCTCCCAAAACCCACACTTTCTGTACTCCCATAGGCATCCCTACCACCACGCAAACCATCAAAACCAAATTTCCCTTCACCTTCAACACCCAAATCATCAAAACCAAAATTCAATTCGCCTTCACCATTAAAACTAGATTCATATCAATGATTTTACCTTCGTCGCCCAAACCCTCCAATCTAATCCTTGAATTCAATTGCTCTTTCGAGTTTGGTCGAAGCTAACAATAGAGATCGGTTGAATGATTGTAGTACCAGTGCTAAAAGAACAAGAAAAAAAATCTGATGCTTCAAATTTCTTGGTTTTTCTTCTGGGGGTTTGGACTAAGTCTATCATCAATGAAGAATGGAGCGATTTTGCCGCTGGAAATCTTCGAGTTCCTATACCGGATGATGATGCACTCGCTCCTCCAGACCGATTTCTGATTCGGTGTGATCTACAGCAACGTCGTCTCCGCTACGGAGGACGTCGGCTGCGTTGGCAATGTCGTTAAGCATAAGCGGCTCGTTGACGACCCTCCCTTCTTGAGGCGGAACCTATTTATGACACCATTTTCGTTCTTCATCCGAAGTACTGCTGAAGGCGTGCTGAGGAAGCAGCAGGCCTTGCTGGAGTTGGAGGACACGACGGCGAGGCTGAAGAGGGAGAAGGAGACGCTGAGGAATACGCTCAATACTTGATGACGGCGTCCTCCGTCAAAGAATTTTTTCCTTCGTCTTTGGTGGTGAATTTGAAGGGAGAGAGGAAGAAGAGATTAGAGCCTAATGATTTTTTTATTTATTTTTTATATGGATTGAAGTAATGTCCTCCGATTTTTTTTTAAAATATTTTTATTGTGAAAATTTATGTTTTGCCCTTCTTGTGGGCCATGCTTTCGGGGCCAACTCGGCTTGTGATGTCACGTTTGGAGTGAAATTTGGATGCGGGTGATGGAAATTGGAAGTGCAGGATCCATCGTGATTAAACCAAAACATATCAAGGACCAAACTAATGTTTGCCCCAAAGTTGGAATGGGCAAACTGAATTTAGTCCTATTAAATATTAGGGCTAAATACAAATTACTACCCTGTGGTTTAGGTCCAAAATCAATTCAGTTCTTGAACTTCTAATTTCATCAAAAACACCCTGCAGTTTCAATTTTGATCTAATAGATCCAATTTGTTAGTTTTCATACAATTGAGTTATGTAACTTGTTAATGTGGCTCATATATGGCCTATGTTTTATGATGTGGTGTCGAGGTGGTCTGCATAGTCAATTTAGGAGTGAGTCCTACTAATAAAAATAAATAGTTTTTCAACAAAGAATCCAACTATAACTTGATAACAGTATATTAACGCGCGAATTGGACCTATTAGATCAAAATTGAAAGTGCATAGGTGTTTTTGATGAAATTAGAAGTCCAGGGACTAAATTTATTTTGGACCTAAACCACAGGGTACTAACTAGTATTTAGCCCTAAATATTATAATTAAGTGTACCTCAATGATGATTGGCCTCTGATGCCGCAAGATCAATAACTATTGGTTCGTTTTTGAAGAATTGTGAGGAACAAGTGAATCTCAGTCATAAGTATTAAATTCAAATGTTGAAATTAAAACAATTTAATAATATAAATTTATTTTCAAATGTGAGATTCATTTGTCAATTACTCTTTTTTAAAATGTTCTTTAGATAAGCAGCTCAGTTGCTACTTATATAATCTTTGCACATTCTAGATTTATTGCCCAGTGACAAGGAACTTCAATTTGTTAGGTCACTATCAAACTTTTGAAGGTAGAATGCGGGTTGTGGTAGTATATGTATTTTTTGTAATTTTAAAAGGGTTTCATTTTTAGGTTTTTGGTAAGCTTGAGTTTTTTTTTTTTT
>LYNE01001951.1:16861-27575 GCA_001662545.1 Rosa x damascena | reverse complement strand
AATTTATGGCTAGGACACTTGTTTAGAACATAGTTAGTTACAATACCAATTTCGATTGCCTTATTGGCTAGCTTGGGAACTTTGATTCTAGGACTCTTCGCCTTTTGGTGCAACTAGAGGCCTTAACAAGGCTCTACATTATCCTAATTGAGTTTCTATGACCCTTGATCCGGAGTAGCAATACCCTTTAAGGAATCTAATGACCCATGAGCCTTGGGTACGGTTCTTGATGCCACTATGAATTGAATGACCATTGTCGGAATATATTTGTGCATTAAATTTGGGTAGGAGGATACCCTAGTGACCTAATTTCCACTTCTTGATACGTTTCTATTATCTTAATTTTTAGTTGTAATTTTAATTTTCAATTGTCAATTTTATTTTCTTCTCAATTAAAAAAAAATCAAATTTCACAAACCACTTTCACTGTCCATACTATTTGGTTGTGAGCTTCCGCATTTATTTGTGGTTCTCTAGACCAATTTTAGGCTTGGTTGTCCGAGCCGAGCATGTAAATATCTTGGTGCTATTTTTAGGTTTTGTTTGTTAAATTGTTGGTGACTTAGTGATTGACATAACCAAGGATTAGAGTTAGCTTTTCAATCCCCGTGGTACGATAATTTCGGGTCAAAATATTTCTCACTTCTTTGATGACCGTGCCCTTATTGCACGTAAGTTGCATTTAAGCACAAAATCATCATACAATAATATGCTATCTAAATTATGAATTTGATTTCTGTCGGCCAAGTTCATAGAAGGGGGCCATGAGCCCATGACTTTAGATGACTGAGAAAAGTAGAAGTTAATTTAGCTTAATTGTAAATGTCATTTGGCTGACGATAATGGAAAACTAGTAGCTACACACATCATGCGGAAGCCAATTCCTTATCTTGGATTTGGATGTGAATTTTCCCACATGTCATACCATAATATGCTATCTAAATTATGGATTTGATTTTTGTCGGCCAAGTTCGTAAAAGGGGGCCATGAGCCCATGACTTTAGAGGACTGAGTTTAGCACCCATCACCATTACAACGCCCTACACTATTTGTCTACTGTCATGACAGCTAGCATTTGCCAGCCCTCCAATCATGGTTGGGGAGCCCGATTACGCATTGGAGTCACACCGTGGCACGGAACAACTTGAGATTAAAATTGTTGAAAAATAAACCTGAAAATTTTGTATAGTTGGACATAACAAGAAAAGTAGAAGATAATTTAGCTTAATTGTAAACTTTATTTGGCTGACGACAATGGAAAATCTAGTAGCTATACACATCATGCGGAAGCCAATTCCTTATATTGGATTTGGATGTGAATTTGCCCACATGTCATACCATAATATGCTATCTAAATTATGGATTTGATTTTTGTCGGCCAAGTTCGTAAAAGGGGGCCATGAGCCCATGACTTTAGAGGACTGAGTTTAGCACCCATCACCATTACAACGCCCTACACTATTTGTCTACTGTCATGACAGCTAGCATTTGCCAGCCCTCCAATCATGGTTGGGGATCCCAATTACGCATTGGAGTCATACCATGGCATGGAACAACTTGAGATTAAAATTGTTGAAAAATAAACCTGAAAATTTTGTATAGTTGGACATAACAAGAAAAGTATAAGATAATTTAGCTTAATTGTAAACTTTATTTCGCTGACGACAATGGAAAAGCTAGTAGCTATACACATCATGCAGAAGCCAATTCCTTATCTTGGATTTGGATGTGAATTTTCCCACATGTCATACCATAATATGCTATCTAAATTATGGATTTGATTTCTGTCGACTAAGTTCATAAAGAGGGCCATGAGCCATGACTTTAGAGGACTGAGTTTAGCACCCATCACCATTACAATGCCCTACACTATTGGTCTACTGCCATAACAGCTAGCATTTGCCGCCCCCCATCCAATCATTTTTGAGATCCCGATTACACATCAGATTTACATAATGGCATGGACCAACTTGAGATCTAAAATTGTTGAAAAATAAACCTCGAAATTTTGTATAGTTGGATATAACACAAAAAGTAGAAGATAATTTTGCTTAATTGTAAACGTCATTTGGCTGACGATAATGATAAAACTAGTAGCTGTACACATCATGTTGAAGCCAATTCCTCATCTTGGAGTTGAATGTGAATTTGTCCACATGTCATACAGTAATATGCTATCTAAATTATGGATTTGATGTAAAACTATAATGGACCTATCATTATCTAAGCTTGAGTAAACAATTCTGATTAAAACATCATTCTAGTTAATAAGAGATGTAAAAGGAGTAACACACCTAGAGACCAAATAAGCTAAGTATATCAAGCTCATTGGTTAGGAATCTATTACTTAGATTACAAGGTAATCTGGAATCAGTGATATATTAGGACATTATTAGGGTGACTTGATCCTTAAGAACTTCTTTTATTGGAGGACTCTTGTGCTTGAGGTCCCTGTTTTCTCTGTAACATAAAAGCATTCATTCATGCCCTATTGAAGGAGCTTGAGATCAGAGAAGAGTAGAAGACCTTGACTTGTGAAGCTGTACAGATTTTATCCAAGAAGCCGTTCAAGATGTCTTCTATCCAAGAAACAGGTATTTGATCTTAAGCCATGTAGCACTAGTTCATATTGTCATTGTTTGATTCATGTGTGTTTATGTTATTGTGGATTGATCCTTGTTTAGACTGGCTCATTCATTTTTACAATTGGTATCAGAGCATTCAGGTTTTCACAAAACATAAATCCATTTTTGATAAATCAAGTTTTGAAAGAACTAGGGCTTTATTTTGTGTAACATACTTTTGAACACTAACCTTGTTCAAGAATCAGGCCATGTTTGGGCCACTTAAGAAAAGAGATTTTGGGCCAAACCCGGAGCAGCACTAATCCAGTCCCAATACCCATTCAGTAACTCACTACGGGATGTGACCGTTGTCTCATAACGGTAAAATAAAAATTTGGGGTTTTAGAGTTTTTTGGTCTTGATTCGGAAGTGCAGAAGATGCACTCATGTTTTGGAATTCAAACTCCACATGCTGCGGATTAAGAAGGTGAATGAATTGGGTGTTGTTTATTGTTTAAATTTCATGCTTTTGCTAAGTATTATGCAGCAAATTGTAAGGATTCAAGGTTAGGCCTTTCTGGAAATTTTATTTCGATTCAAAGCATGTTTGAATTTATGTTAAAGCACAAGAACACTAGAAACATTGCCAGCGTGCGTCTAGGCTAGAGTAGATGGTGACCGGATGCAGTGGCGGATCCAGAAATTTTTTTCAGGTAAGGCAAGACAATGGCAAGTTGAAGGAAAAGGGGAATGGAGGAAAATTAGAGGGAAGCTATAGATTTTGGAGGCAAATGTGAAGATTTTGGAGGGAATTGTGAAGAGTTTGCCCTGGTTTTGCCCTATTTCTGCCATTTTCGCATACCTTGCCTACACCAAACCTGTGTAAACTCAAAAATTCAGTCTAGGCAAATGCCTAAGCTGGCCTCTATATGAATCTGCCAGTGACCGGATGAATTTTACATTATATGGTCGTTCTGTGATTGTGTGAATTTTGAATAGAATACTTAAATATTTGTGAATATGTGTTGATAATTGTGTTCTGATATGCAATGAAGTTTCTGTATCTGTAATTGAACGATGGCATGTTTGTGATCCCCCTATGTGTAATCTGTGTTCCTTAAGAAAAATTGCAGGTTTTTATATAAGCGACCAAACTTATTTTGGATTAAGATAAAATTGAAACTTCATAATGGTCTATGAGCTCGTTTTGGTAAGGTTAATAGATATGTTGCACAAAGTAATTATTTGTTAATGGCTATAAAGAGACTCGTTAAGTTAAAAGAATGACCAGAAATTGTGTTTTATTTTTTAGACCATATGAATAATGTCTTCCAAAGAAGTTTTGAATTATATTGTCTAAGGGAAAATTTTTAACAACAGTACATGACAAATAGGTGACTCCGAAGTTCATTAAGTTTCAAAACAATCATTTTGGTACATGAACTTGTAATTTCGACCGAAAATATGTACATACCGTTACATCTATCGTTAGTCAATGTGATTTTGGTCAAATTTGTAAGGGTTAATTCATCTTTTCAATGATTGATAAAGAAGACAAAAAAGAAGAAGAAAGGAATTAGCTCATTCTCTCTCTCATTCCTCCTCTCCTCTCTAACTCTCTCTCTCTCTCTCTCTGCTTCCTTCATTGTACAAGAAGAAGAAGAAAGCTTTTCAAAGCAACGGATCAAGGATTTTTTTTTTTAACAATAGATATCAATTCCTATATTGCTGAGTTATGCAAGATCACGTCAAAATCAAACCATAAATCCACAAAGCTTCTTCAATAACAGTAGAAATGAGAGAGAGAACGAGCCGGGCGCAGTTCCTAACACATACTCCACCCCATTCAATGTCTGGTACCTCAAATTGCTGCTCACACCCATGTGAATTGTCAACGATGACAAGAGTTGAGAAGACGAAATCGAGCTCCTTGAGGCCGGAATTGGGCCGAGAAGCCATGTAGGAGCTTACTTCGACGACCTCCTCCATCAAAACCTTGAACCGAAACTATGGATCGACGGCGAATCTCGATCTCCATCCATTCAGAAACATTCCCAGAAGCCCAAAATAGTGAAACGACGACGTCAAAGGTTTCGATTCTTCATTCTCATCTCCGTAACTCCAATCGCCGCTACCTCTTTCGCCGATGCCGTTGCTACCATTGTCGCCAGATAAGGAAAGATCAGGACTTCTGTCCCAAATGGGTCTGGATTTTAGCTTTTGGGGTTGAAGGTGATCGGAAGTACCCACTACAAAGTTAGTTTGAGTTTTGTGTTTTGTTTTGTTTAGCTGGAAGTGTGTAAGGTGAGGTCATGAGTCAGTTGGGTTTGTGAGAGTAGTGTAGACTACAGATTGGAGTTCCAACAGATAGAGAGAGAGAAGAAAATACTAACTTACCCTTAGAAAAAATAAATAATGGCATAGAGTTAACGGTGTTATTGACATCATGTACTAAAAGTGTGTCAAGATTACAAGTTCATGTACTGAAATGATTGTTTTGAAACTTAATGTACCGAACTTCGGAGTTACCTATTTGTTGTGTACTATTGTTAAAAATTTCTCTCTATATATGCGTGTGTGTGTGTGTGTGTGCTGACAGGACCCGCCCCGGATTTCACCCTGAAATTCTACCAAAAATTTGGCGGAACTTCCTCCAAAAGTAGACTACCAAAAACCTGTAGAAAGACATTTACACTTCTAAAATAATCCACCCTTATTCTTCTAGAGCCACCCTGCTCCCTAAATCACAACATCTCCCATTTTACAAACAATTCTCAACTTATGAGTATTAATCGCACAATTATCAGAGCAATCTAATGCATAAGGTATACCAGAAGATGGAATAGAGAGATAAATGATCGATACATTCTACAAGACGGAAGCTATGACAGCTATGCCTAAGCTCCTTGTACGCCCGACCTCGAGCTAATCTAGCCTACAAACTGGACATTTGAAACCGAAGGGCCCAGGGGAAAAGCATTTAAAAATCGTTAGAGTGAGTGGATGAAAAACAATAAGTAATTTCAAATGAACAAGTGAAACTTAATGCTCTCCCAATTTATCCTCTTAAAAACCTCGCATACAATAAAAATCTTAAAAAATACTCTTAATCCTTCTCTTTACTGAAATCTCAAACACGTATTATAAAACCTTTCAAAAGCCATCTCAAAGTCTCTTTAAAACCTCATATCTCAAAAATAGGCAATAACTAGAGGGAACTACCGACTAGTCATCTCATGCCACCTGGAGGGGACTGCCGACTAGGGACCCATCGGAGGGAATTGTCGACCGGACGAGGAGGCAATGGTTAGAGGGGACTGCCGACTAACCATAGATAAATAGACGGAACTGCCGACTAATTATCTCATGCCACCTAGAGGGGACTGCCGACTAGATGACGCATCGGAGGGGACTGCCGACAGGAATATTCTGAAGGGGACTGCCGACCAGAATATTATCTGGAGGGAATTGCCGACCAGATTATTACCTGGAGGGGACTGCCGACCAGGTAATGCATGCATGCGCTGAATTATTTACCTCCTCAATAAACTGGAATCAACCTCTTTCAAATAATTGCTTTCGGAAAGAAACTCGATATTAATTAAATAAATCATCCATAATCCAGGAATATCTCGATAAATCTTCCAAAGCATAAATCAAATATTTGATGAATCATTCGTACTCGTGTATCATCATGTAAATCGATATTCGAAATCAATAATTCTCATAATAATTTCTTACTAAATCACTTCCCGAAAATCACTTCTCAACTCAATAACTCATAAATAAATAGCTCGAAAATCTACTGAAAGCCCTCGGGAAGGAAATCCACTAATAATCTCGTAATTCATAGATAAATCACTTCCCGAAAATCACTTCTCAACTCAATAACTGATAAATAAATAGCTCGAAAATCTACTAAAAGCCCTCGGGAAGGAAATCCACTAATAATCTCGTAATTCATAGAGCATAAATAAATCTTAAGAAATCAAGCTCATAAAATCATAAAAACTCAATAATTCAAATCATAAATTAAATCTCAATCGAAAAATAATAATAATATACTGCATACACAATTATTTTAAAATAAATGTCCATTCACAGTTTGCGGCTACGACAGCCGTCGAACTATTCCTTCCTCAAACTCGCATATCCGTCGTCCTGAACAATCAATATAATAAATAATTGTTTCTCAAGAACCGAGACTTAATTTATGATAAATAAAAATCGAAATTCTAAACGTCTCCTTTGAACTCAACTCCTTCAATCCACAACGGATTTCATCCAAACTTCACCAGTAACATCGATACATTGATTTACAAATTTTAAGGCAAATTCGAGAGAAATCCGACGGTCGGATTCTCGTAAATCGATAACTGAAATTCTAAATTTCGGAAAATTCATAATCGAACCAAAACTTCTCCAAATTTTCACCAAAATCACATATACAAGCTCCACAACAATTAGAGGATTTAACTAGATAAAAATGGAAGCTAAATAACCATCCTACGCGCCGTCACGCGCCGCCCACAGTGGTGGCGTGTGGGGTTCACGCGCTGCCGGCCACCACCACCAATGGCTACCAAATTTCATGTACTACATCGTCTCAACATTTCCAACAACTTTCTCAACTGAGGTAAAGTCAGAAAATACCTCTAAGTGGCCGAACAATTAAGCAACCCGAAGTACAATGAAATTTTCCAATTATGCATTATTCCTCCACGCTACAAATCGCTGCAAGAGATTTGGAGAGCATGAAGAGTGGCTCAAGGCGCTTCTAATGGACCTAGTTTGGTCGTCTGTAGTGACCGAAAATGACAGAAACCGACGTTGACCTCTCTCGGCTATAGTAATTTCCACAGCTTGGTTCGTCGTTTTCCGGCCACAACACCGTGCTTTAACACCACAGACGAGTCGAGGACAGAGGGAGGAGTTGAAAGGTGGCTGTAGCTTGCTCTCAGGTTGCCTAGTGGAGGAGATATGCCGGAGAGAGAGAGAGAGTTGCAGGAGAGATAGAGAGAAATGGAAAGCTACCGACCTACCATATATCCACAGTAACTTTTCAAATTTATATCACTTACCTCCAACAGTAACTTTAGTATTTCATTTATAACTTTCGCATACGAACTCCAGTTTTTATGAACCACATATTGCGGTTTAACGTCCTCTAAGACCTTCATGAAGAAAATTTTCTCAAATTTTGACCCGAACAAAAAGTCAACTTTTAGGGCCCCCTAAAAGGTCGAAACGGAGCCGAAAATAAAAATAACTCTCATTTACCGTCCGAAAGACTAGTAAAATGGTAACTTGAGATCCGGGACGTAACATGTGTGTGTGTGTATTTTGTTAAGTAATGATTCTCAGCTAATTCTTTTGTGACATTGATATTGATTTTACCAGTTATGACTGCAAGTGTAGAGAGCATATTTTTTGTTATGAACATTGTGAAGACTCGTTTCCGAAATCGAATGGGAGACGAGTTTATGAATGTTTCATATATTGAGAAATACATTTTTACTAGTATAGATGATGAGACTATCATGCAACGATTTCAAAATATGATTTCAATGATATGCACTGCTACTGTTCAGTGATATGACCTGCAATTTGGTTCAATGATATGATTGACTACTATCAATGATATGATCTGCTACTATTCAAATTAAATTGATCTGTCATTCATGGATTGATAGATCTAGTTGCTCCTGCTACTACTCGTACTACTACTCCTGCTCCTGCTCCTGATACTGCTACTATTACTACTCCTGCTACTGCATATGAAGCTGCTACTAAACCAAGGACACGTTTACCAATAAAGTATAAAAAGAAGTTTGATGAAGAGCTCTGAGATTTTCTCTCTTAGCAACGTGTAAAAGGAAGAGAGATTTTTTTCTTTTTTTCTTTTGAGAAGTAACATAAAGGGATTACTCTCAGAAAAAGAAAAAGTAACATAAAGGGATTATTCTCAGAAAAAAAAAAAAAAAAGTAACATAAAAAAAAGAAGTCAAAAGAAGTAGTTAAGGGTAAAAAAGTAAATTAACATATGACATGTGGCAAGTGGAGAGCAGATTATCCTTATTTGTAAGATTTAGTCCTTATATGTTTAATTCAACCTTTAAATAATGTATTTCTTAAGTCAACTTTTATCAATACCTTATATGTAGTTTGTTAATTTCTCAACCCCCTGCAGTTATGGAGAATGACACTGGATCGGCAAGGGCAATTTTAGAATTTTGCCTGATCGTTGGGGCCCACATGATCTGGCATGGCATGCCTCGTCAAGCTCCAATTAACGGATGAGTGACGGAATGACCTAATGACGAGATTTGATAACGCAAGGGTGTTTTAGATGAAATTGAAAGTTCAAGGACTGAATTGATTCCGGACCTAAACTATAGGGTAATAACCAGTATTTAGCCCTAAAAAGAGTTGGTAATAACTACACCAAAATATTCAACGAATTTAGCAGGGCTGTCACTTGATCGGTTCGAATCGGTTATAGGTATTACCAACTTCAAAACCAAAGCTTTCGGTTTCAAAATTGAGCTACCAATTACCAACCAAAATTTTTGGTTTTTAATTATACTTACCAAATTGGGTATTTCAGTTTTCGGTATTACAAATTCTAGAACAACTAATTCTTTGTAATATAGATTAGGGAACATTGATGTTGTCACTGAGTTATGACTTATTCGACACTTAACTCACTGTATTTTCAACAATATCACTTAACTCACTTAGTTTTACATTCGTCTTTCACGTAACTCACTGTCGTTAATTCTGCTATTAAAAGCTATTAAAATTGAGGGTATATTTGTCTAAACACTAAAAAAATGCATTTCTAACTTTTAAAAAAAAAAAAAGACAATTTTTTTTTGAAATTATATTTAAGTTAAAAAAAATCATTTTTTATTAGAAATTTCAGAAATTTAAAAAATTTAAAAAAGTCTAATAAATGTAAATTGAGGGTATATTTGTCTAAACACTAAAAAAATGCATTTCTAATTTTTTTTTTTTAAAGACAATTTTTTGTCAAATTATATTTAAGTTTAAAAAAATCATTTTTTATTAGAAATCTCAGAAATTTAAAAAATTTTAAAAAGTCTAATATGTTCAAGGAAAACCTAATTTGTGTTTAGCCCAAACTCTAGGTTACTTGAGCTAGTGGTAATAGGATTTAATTAGAAGGATCTAGAATCCTAATCAATGTAGAATTACTTTCCTTGTATGATTGAGATTCTATGCATTGTAATCCTCTATATAAAGAGGCCCCTATTATCAATGAGAACACACAGCAAATTCCTCTCAATTTCAGTTTCTCTACGACACGTTATCAGCACGAAGCCCTAACCCTGAAGCAAATAGCCAAACCCTAATTCAAGAAGCTAAAAACCTTGAATCCGAATACAAAATCTTAAAGCCTTTTCTGTCTCCATCTCAAAACTTGAAGAAATCAATCCCAGGAGCCCAGAACCGGCGGCGGATTCACCGGAACCGGCCTGAAAAGCTCTAAACCGGTCTCTAGAAAATAAGAACAATCTCTGAACTGTTCGCATAGTTCCAGGTCACCTTCCACCTTCATAGTTGGGTAATACCGGCATCAGAGCTCCGGAATCCTTCACCAGAAATTTCATCTCCAGAACCGGCCGAAAAGTAACTGAACCGGCCACCGGAACTGCAGCAGACCCCTGAACCGCCTCGTCCAGCACCCTCGGCAGTACCTGCGCGCAAACCCTCCGCAGATCCTCGGCAGGACCTCGACAGAACCTCGGCAACCCCCCGCGCGCATCTGTCGACAGCTCTCGACAGCACCAGCGCAGGCCCTCGGCAGCACCAGCGCAGCAGCCCCGCAGCAGCTCCGGCTAGCGACCATCGCCGGCCACCACCATTTTCCGGCCACCTCCGGTGACCAAATTCCGGTGACTTTTCCGGCCACTTTTGGGCGACTTTTCCGGTCAGCTACAGTAACTCCGGCAGCTACAGTACTTTCCGGCGTACACTTTTCCGGCCATCTTTTAAGGTAAACTTTTCTAAAAGTTCCCGTTTTTTGTGAAGTTTTTCAATTTCTTCTTCTTTTTCGGGGACTTCCAAAATCCCTTCTTCTACCCCCCTTTTCTTCTTTATAGGGGAGACCAAAAGCCGAACTGTGG
>LYNE01001950.1:15525-61048 GCA_001662545.1 Rosa x damascena | reverse complement strand
CACTTCTGGTCCAACCATTGTAAGTTCACGGATAACAATTGAACGGCCTGTTGAGTATTGATGCTACACTGTGTGGTTCATGTGTATTAAGCTTCATTCCGATATACATATCTTTATGGCAGTGGTCAACACGTATGTTTACCCTTGATTTTTATTGCCCAGTTAAACTGTTGCATTGATCAACTTGCAAGCTCCTTTTGTCACTTGTCTTTTAATGTTTAATCTTTCTGTAAAATTGTAAATAGACAAATGATTATAGTAACAACAACATTTGGTGAAGTTTTATCATTCAGTCTAGATATTGATTGGTTGGTTGCTGATTTTGTACATTTACCTTCTATTCATTATAGCTATTCGATAAGCCCTGATCAGTTCATGCTTTCTGGCATCAGGAAGTAGCAAAGAAGGTGGGAGAAGTCATTGCAAAGTCATGTTTGGAGAAAGGGATCACCAAGGTAGCCTTCGACCGAGGTGGCTATCCATATCATGGACGTGTGGAAGCCCTTGCTACTGCTGCTAGGGAGAATGGCCTTCAATTCTGACACCTAGGTGGGAAATTATTTCATTTCGAATTGTTGTACCATCTTATTTCCTTTAACTTTTGTAAAATCTTGGTATGGAAGAATGTATCATTTTGTAAACAGAGTTGTTGCTCTTTCCTAGTTAATTGAAGTTGAAGATTTGACATTTTTTTTTTCTTTTCAGAAATATGAATTACACTAATAAGCAATCTAGATAGTTATATCAAAAATAAGTACACAGGGCCATTGTGGCCCCTCCTCAACCCAAATTTGAAATGCAGGAAACAAAAATAGCTAAAGTGTGTGCTGCCTGATTACATCTCCTAGGGCTACATGTACATATAACTAAAGAGAAAAAGTGGAAGAGATTTCGCACTTCTTCAACCAAAGCACCTTCAATTGACCAATTTATATTTGCTGCATTCAAATCATTAATCACTCCCAAAGTATCCATTTCCAGAATTATTTGTGTTGATTGAAAACCTGTTTGTATAATAGTTTGAATGTCCAAGACGCATATGGTTCGGTAGCTTTTATAGAAAAACCACCCTTCATCCCTTTTGAAACTGCAATCATTAAATCATCATTTTCATTAAGGAGGACTGCTCTTAATCCTCTCAAATCAAGTACATCATTTACAACACCATCCACATTCAGTTTCAGAAAAGGACAAGAAGGTCGTGTCCATCTAACCTGAGCAGTTGGTCTACTAGCAGGGTAGCTAGGTTGTAGTTGTTTCTCCAAAAAATCTTGCTGCAAATGAAGAGCTTGAGCATAAAGGAAGTGAGGGCTGACTAGTTTGTGGTTGAAAATTGCATCATTACGAGCCAGCCAAATCCTTCTACATATTAAAGTCACCAAACCGAATTCATTCGAAGTAAGAACTGATGTTGCAAATCTGAACAAGTTTTTGAAAGTCCCAAAATGTCCGCTGCCCACTGCACTCTTGAAAGGAGTAAGCTTCCAAACCTCCTTAGCCTTTGAACAAGACCAAAAGGCATGTAGAATAGTCTCCTCTTCTCCTTGGCACCTAGAACAAACTGAAGAAACAAGAAGATGTCTACAGTGTAGCAACAAAGCTGTTGGCAAGATGAAATGGGGAATGCTGTTGGTTATTTCATCTCATTTTGATGACCCATCTTACGGTTTAAATTTAGCAGTATCATTTGCTAACAGATCAGAACATAAAGGACTTTTAGTTTGTTAGAGCTACGGACAGTACGGAGCTGATAAGCAAGAAAATTCTTGCATATAACTAGAGAGAATTGATTTGTTCTTTGTTTCTTTGTTTGTGGCTGCATTTGTGAAAAGGTAAAAGTTTGTTAGCTTATTTGTTCCTTGCTACTTTTACAGCCTTTTCTGTGTGTATAGTCAAAAAAAATTTGTTATAAAATTCAAATGTTGAGTAAAATTTATACATAGAAAAGGAAGAAGGAATAAGACCAAACCAGACCATAACCAAAGCAGAGAAACGGATGGACATGTGTAGTCCTACTTTCTATTATTAAGTTGGTTAGTTGTATCTAAACTCTCCACCCATGCTGTACTGCTAGCCTTGTGTTCATCCACAGTCCATACATTAAGAGATCCCAAAATTACAGTTGGTTATGCTTTTGGTGCTCTCATATACATGTAATAGAACAGGAAGAACATAATTATGAGGTTCTGAGATAATTTTCGTATCGATTATTGTGTGCATCTCAATTAATAAAGTCGGTCTCAAAATGGCGCCCGCCCCGCAGCCGGCGACCACCCCACCCATGAAGGCCACTTCGAATGGATCATTTCAGGGCGAAAATCCACTTGATTACACTCTTCCCATACTCGTCGTCCAGATCATCTTGGTCGTGGTGTTCACCAGGTTTCTTGCATATCTTCTAAAACCTCTCCGGCAACCCCGACTGTCCCCGAGTCATAGCCGAACCTCTTCTTTTCCATTCATTAAAAAAACAATCATTTTTTCTTTTTAATCAACATTTCTAGCACAAAGTGTTTTACAAAACTCTGACATCGCTGTGCTGCATTCACCAAATTTGTTCATTATGGCATTTTGTATCAAACTCCTCGCTTTTTCCTAATGCTCACTCAATTTGTTTATACCACATCAGTTTTTGAATCAATTTTTTTATGCATCCGTGCATCATTTGGTAAACAAATTCAATGAATACAGGGCGGATGTCTGCTGGGCCCTCCGCATTCAGGAGGAGCAAGACCTTTCTGCACACGATTTTCCCGCCAAAAGGCATGACCGTGCTAGATACGGTAGCCAACATCAGTCTCTATTTCTTCTTCTTCCTCGTCGGCCTCGAGCTCGACATTGACGCCATCCGCCACACCGGAAAGAAGTCCCTCGGCATCGCCCTCTGCGAGATCACCCTCCCCTTCGTCCTCTGCATCGGCACCTCCGAAGCCCTACGCGCCACCGTCTCGAAAGGCATGAAACAAGGCCCCTTCCTCGTCTTCAACGGCGTCGCCCTCTCCATCACTGCCTTCCCCGTCCTGGCCCGCATCCTCGCTGAGCTCAAGCTCCTCACCGCCGATGTCGGCCGCATTGCCATGTTCATACATCGACCAGAATTAGAAGCAAGAGTTGAGGCCACAGCAAGAACGTGCACCTTGAATCAGAAGGGTGGCCCTTTATTGCAGGACCTCGATCTTGCTTAATTAGTTTTGGCAGCATTTACACCTAACAAAGTACTGGTACTGTACGTTAAGACAAAAAATTCCTAAAACAAATATGCAAGCTCGTAAATTTTTATCCAAGGCATACATGCCCTAATTATGAACAAGTTGAACGTTTGTTGCATCTAGTTATGTTTGAGCTGTGTTTAGACCTTGAGCACTTGCATACATGGATGTACTGCATACATTTGATCTCGTGGGCCTTTTGCTGATCAGATAAGAAGTTTGAGAATTTCACATTAGTTATTGTCAATGAAAACAACAATTTCCAATATATAGAAGAAATTATGATTTCCTCAAACATGAAGGGGTACGTAATGATATAACCTTGTCTACAAGAATTAGGCTTCACTACAATTAGACAGCCAAGAACGAGCATATAGTGATCGAAGTGCTAATATGCAGGAAATGATTACAAGTCCTAAGATAATGTCCAAAATCATGCATGTTACTTTCTGTGGATCTCAAGTCTGAGATTTTCTTCAGACATCAAAGAATTAACTAGAAAAGTAATTCAGTCAACAAGATAATATTTGCAGTGGAAAAGGGGACTAGGGGAGGACAACTAGTCAACGAGAGAAACTTATAATTTGAATCCTTGTGTACGTTTTCTTTATTCCGTATACATGTTGAATACAGTATCTGCATGGACAAGTAAGCTATACCAGATAAACTCCCCAAGCTTTCAATACTTTGGACAACCAGCTGGTATCTGGTGTTGTGCGTGGTTCCATCTCTTCAAGTCTTATATATTTGTGTTGTAAACTTGTAATGAATACAAACTAGTCCTCTTTCTTTGTTAGTAATGGAAAAGGATTATGAAAATCTTCCATGCCATTTGATTACCAAGCAAGACACGTACTCAAGAGAAGTGAGTAGTCATGTGTGAGTTTTGCCAGGAGATGAAAAGTCTAAAGGTCATTTATTTACCCTACCGATAACACCTCCTATTACTCGTCGAAAGCAATTGGTGTTAAACCATCCAATTGCTTGTCGATCAGTTATTCGATCATATAGCTCAAGTGTCTGAATGGTTGGTGAACAGAGGACTGTGACCAAAGACAAGTAACAACACAGAGAATGTAACTAATGCAAACAAGAACACTTCACGGAATTGTGAATTTTGATATTTAAAACCACTGCTTAGAGACATTACAGGAAGAAGAAATGAACATCCACTAATAATTTCTCCTTGTGCATGTCTTATATTATCTATTAATTAATTCATAAGGGCAATGAGGCTTAAGATTTGTGGCCTTAAATCCTAGGTGTCATGCCATATAATCAATGGCTTCAAGTTGAACCTCAACCTCTATTACTGCTTCTTGTTGTATCTCAACAAATTCGTTCTCTTCATCAACCAATCCATGAATAAAAAAATATAAAAAAATTGATCGAATTTTGTTGAAGCAAAAGGGTTATAGTATAATAAAAAATGAACGAGTGATTGACCAAAAATAAAAATGAATAAGTGTGATAGCATTGCATGTTTTCTGGATTTGAGAGATTTTGGTGTTAAGACAGAACATGACAGTTGAATTTGTATAATAGAATAGGAAATAAAATTGTAAAATAAGGTTAGTTAAAACATTTTATCAAATAAATGTAAATTTAAAGAATAAAAATGGAAAAGGGTGTGTGAATAAAGATTTAAGGTGTGTTAATAACAACATCCTATATATATATATATATATATAGTCCTTCTTGGCTAAGGACATCCTTACCTTAGCCTTAGGAACGGATTTCCAGTTTTTGACAACTTTTCGATCACATATTCACATATTAACTGTTCAGTTCTTAGGTCCTAATGTATAGATCATCTCTGCAAAATTTCAGCCAAATTGATGATCATTAAGACATTTAAAACTGCAATTTACAGTAATGAACACGAACGGTTCCGGTTCGACAGATTTGGTTTGTTCATTGGTTTAATCGAATTCGATACCTTAATTAACGATCATCAATTTGGCTGAAAATTTGCAAAAGTGATCTATACATTAGGACCTAAGAACTGAACGGTTAAGATGTGAATATGTGATCGAAAAGTGGGCAAAAACTAGAAATCCGTTCCTAAGCTAAGTTAAGGACATCCTTAGCCAAGAAAATTTGTATGTATGTATATATATATATATATATATATATATATGTATATTTTTCACATTATATTTTCATAATTTGTATGAATCCAACAAACCTCGAATTCATATACATGTGTTATGAAAATCTATTGATCGAATTACATGAAATGGTTTCTATTCTTGATTGAAGAAAAAATATTGTTGTTTAAATATAAGCATGAGTATGATAAAAAGAAAAAGAACAAGAACGAAATTTTTTTTTCTTTTAGAAGAAAACCAAAATAATTTAGAGCCATTAGATTTTGGAAGGACAAGATTTTTTTTTCTTCAAGAATTATATGGCATAATTTGACAAATAGGTGATGTGTAGGTGTCATGATTGAGTCCACAAATCTTAGGCCTCATTGAGACCAACAAGCATTTTCCTAATTCATAACCAAAGCACCGAAAAATCAAACATTGATCACTGAAAAAGATGCATTGGAAGAAGTCTGACACAGTTAACACACTATATATGATCGATAGATTGTCGACATGGCCCATCTAAGATCCCACCCTCATACTCTACAAACGCTATTTTATCTGAGTGTCTGCATTAATTCCAGCTGAGCTCAACAACTGTTGGAGTAGACACGATCGTGCTTTGTTATCCAATCTTCAAAGATCTGGGAAATGTTTGGGGTATTTTGTTCAAATGAACTAGTGGAAGTGGGCTGACATACTGCAAGGGGTGGCTGAGAAAAATAATATATGAGCAATATCATAGTAGACCTATAGAAGCTTTGGAGATGAGAACCCATATTGCTTAATGATTTGAGCAAAAAGCTTACCAACTTGTTCATATATATAGGGGAGCATGCTTATGTAAATATCTGGGTCTGATAATTATTTGGAGTACTCTTGATACGCTAAAACCAAGCGCATAATTTAACATAGTACATAGCATCGTTAATACCTAGTAAATAGGGATCGTTCAAATCCGGGATTGAGGGTACACCTGTCATTGTAAAACAAATAAAGAATTAAAATAAAAACAAAGTATAATATTTACACAAATATATACAAGTAACAAAATTAAGGGGGGTTTAGACTTAGGTTTTCGAAAACTAAAATAAACAAAACAAAGAAAATACAAAAACACATATACAAAAGTGAAACGTAAGGAATAAAGATTAAAACCAATTTCATATAATCAAATTCGATTAGAACCCTATAATTGATCATCTAAGTCATGAGAAAGAAGTTGATCATGTAAAACATTTGAAGCAAATGATTTTCCATATTTTACTTTCCTTTACTAATTAATCTAAGTGAAAACACCTAGATCAATCCTATTAAACATGCAATTAAAGTCTAGAAAGCTAGCTAATCAAAACATGTTCAACGCAAAACACATAGAGAAAGATTATCAACTCAAGTGCACAACCTAGTATGAATAAGTTTATCTATTTGCAATCATTTTCAATTGAATTCGATTTTTGTCCAAAACCTTTACTACTTTTGATTCAAGTTCACAAAACTATTAGGTGAATCATTAACTTAAATCTAGCACCAATTATACATAAACCCTAAAAGTTTTGAACCAATTAGAATAAACATATAAAATATATCAATCAAGTAAATTCAATTGAACAATCTCACAAAAGCAACTTAGAATCACAAGTATAGGAATCAAAAACTTATTTAATCATAGAAATTGGGCTTAAACTTTGCCCTAAATGTTATATGTTAACTAGAACATGTTCATACGAATTCAAACAAGGAAAACCAAAAGAGGTTACAAGGAAAAATGTTGAATTACACTGTGAATGGAGATGTTGATGAAGAACTTGAACGTTGAACTATTGAATCTTGGAAGCAAGCTTCAAAACTCACGGCTTCAAGGTGGATTATGGAGGGATGCTCACGGTTTCTTCTTCCTTCTTCCTCCCTTGCTTGAAATCGTAGAAGATGAACTAGAGAATGGAGAGAGAGCTTTGACGTTTTTTTGGAATTTTCTGAATGAAAGGGAGACTGTAAAACGTCAAAGAAGGGGAGTATATATAGGGGACGTTGGCCTTGGTCTCCAAGCTTCATGAATCTTCTATTATTTTCCCAAAGAATTATTTAATAATTCCACATAGCTTCGACCAATCACGTAGCGCCATGTAAGCCCTGGTGTGTCATCCAACCAATCAAAACTCTCCAAAATAATTCTATATCCCTTTTAATATATTGTTGCCGAAAATATATAAGGATTTTCTGATTTTCTTCATTATTTTCGGCCAAAATTCCTTTAGGGAATGTAGGGATGAACTTAGACTTGTTTTGAGCATTTTCTTGTTGTCCACACTTCTTCTTTCCTTAAAACTCTCCCTAGAAAATCTCCAACGCAATCTTTTGATTTTCTTCTTGATTTTCATGTTGCTTCCTTCTTCTCCTCTTGGTATATCACGGCAAAACACATAAATCATCCCAAAAATATCTCTTGACGTCACAAAACCCTAATTTCAATGAGATTTTATCCATTTTGCCGAAATCCACATTAATCTAGAAGGATCTTGGGCCTCCATGTGTCATCTTCAAGCCTTGATGCCTCCTAACGTCATTTCCCTTCATTATTTCCATCATACTTCTTGGTTGACTTGGGAGTCTTGCTTTATCAAAGTTTCCTCTTTTGAACAGGATTTCCTGGTTGAAACAGGAAAACTTCATTCTTCATTTCAGCTCATTTATGCAGCCCTTTGTGTCTTGTCTTTAACTCCCTCCAACGTTGACTAGCTCCTCTTTCCACTTTTGAGCTCATTTCAGCTCATTTATTCTAAGGACCTGAAAATAGAAACTATTACTAAAAATAGAAACTTTCTAAAAATAAGAAATGGAAACTTTCCTAAACTAAAATGGAAACTTTCTAAAAATAGGAAATAGAAACTTTCCTAAACCAAAAGGATTTATTTAAGGAAATAACTAAGTAAATACGAAGAAATAACAGTTACAACGTCGCATTGAAATGCTCCTATCAACTCTAGGGTGTAAACTTGTTAGAAATCCAACCACATATGCATAGTGCATCAATAATTTCAGTTCATATATGGTTGTATACTTGTATTTGATTTTGTATGATGATCTCTTTTAAGTCTTTCCCAAAATAACAAGGGAAAAATCCTCAAATGGTACCTGAACTATCATCGATCACTACGTCAATAATGGCATCAGACAACATGCTTCAGATAACTGCAAAAATTTTGACTGTTGTCTGATACTTTGGGACGACAACAAAAATTATTCTGTCGTCTGAATTTTCGAATCAAACAACAGCTGTTACATTGCTGTTGTGCAATTATAAATCAGACAATGATTGTTTTTCTGATGTTGTCTGAATCAATCAATTCAGACAACAATTATTTCATTGATGTTGTCGAAGGTTGATTAACACAATAGTTGAAAAAACATGTTGTCTAATTGTTTTTAATGACACAATAGTTATTACTTCGTGTAACATCCCGTATTTTCACTTACCCGTTTACTAGTCATTTGGACGGTAAACGACAACTACTCTCACTTTTTACCCTAATTCGATATTTTAGTGGCCCTAAAAGTTGACTTTTTGATCGGGCCAAAATTTGAGAAAACTTCCTTCTTGAAAGTCGTAGAGGACGTTAAACCGAGTCCGTGGACATGTGATACACCTAAATCGGAGTTCGTATGCGAAAGTTATGAGCGAAAAATTAAAGTTACTGTTCACGGTTACTGTTCATGGTAACTTTCTATATATATGGAAAGTTACTGTTCAAAACGGATGCGTTTCTGGGTGGATAAGGTGACAAATAAAAGAAAGGGGATTGAGTTTAGAAATAGAGAGAGGGAGGGAGTGTGAGAGTGAGAAACAGAAGGATAGAGAGATAGGAGAAAATGTCAGCGTCTCTTTCGTTCATTGGGTCTTCACAACAGTTATGGATGCGTCCCAAGTTTGTAGGAGTATCCGCTCCCAGGCCTCAATCTCAGTCTCTAGTTATCGAAGCCAAGGCCACTACCAAAAGAGAAGACAGGACCGCTCGCCATACTCGTATCAGAAAGAAGGTAACAACCATCTCCCTCCTTTCTTATCATACCCAATTTCTCAAATTTGGTTGCTTTCACCTACAATGCATATTGGTTAGTTTTATTTACCACACAATTTCAACCCAGATGAGTTATCCTCCTTTAGACTACGAAAAGTTTGCAACTTTACCTTATCTGTTAGTAATGGGTAAAGCCCTTTCTTAGCTTCCAAGAATAGAGATATGGGTGTTCAATTTTATATATGATGTCAACATTTTGCATGTACGTGAACTGGGTTAGCCTGTTTTGGTTTTGATTAGAAGAATTTACAGTTTAGAGAGATACTTTGTTGTTTAGTGATACTAGTAAGCTTGGCATTAGCAGGCACCTCAGTTGATTGGACAAGCTCCTTTGAGGTCTCGGCGTTAGGTGGTTTGGAAATTTTAGTGTGTTTCCTCAAAGCTCAGAGCCAAAGTCTGAAGCTTTAATTGGTTCTCTTTTGCGTTAGACTATGCTAGTGAACAAGAAAAATGGTTCATCTTGAGAACATCTGTTTGCTTTGCTTGTTTTTGGAGTCTCCGAATTCCTGCGGTCCTCCTCATTCGGTTGGAAGGTATTTGCTGAAAATGAGAGTTGCTGGTTCTGATGATGGATGGCTCATTTCTTGGTTTTTCAGGTTGAAGGAACTACTGAAAGGCCAAGACTGTGTCTTCCGCTCCAACAAGCATCTCTATGTCCAAGTGATTGATGATACCAAGATGCATACACTTGCTTCAGCTTCAACAATGCAGAAGCCCATCTCTGAGGAGTTTGACTTCACTTCTGGTCCAACCATTGTAAGTTCATGGATAACAATTGAACGGCCTGTTGAGCATTGATGCTACACTGTGTGGTTCATGTGTATTAAACTTCATTCCGATATACATATCTTTATGGTAGTGGTCAACACGTATGTTTACCCTTGATTTTTATTGCCTAGTTAAACTGTTGCATTGATTTTTATTGCCTAGTTAAACTGTTGCATTGATCAACTTGCAAGCTCCTTTTGTCACTTGTCTTTTAATGTTTAATCTTTCTGTAAAATTGTAAATAGACAAATGATTATAGTAACAACAACATTTGGTGAAGTTTTATCATTCAGTCTAGATATTGATTGGTTGGTTGCTGATTTTGTACATTTACCTTCTATTCATTATAGCTATTCGATAAGCCCTGATCAGTTCATGCTTTCTGGTATCAGGAAGTAGCAAAGAAGGTGGGAGAAGTCATTGCAAAGTCATGTTTGGAGAAAGGGATCACAAAGGTAGCCTTCGACCGAGGTGGCTATCCATATCATGGACGTGTGGAAGCCCTTGCTACTGCTGCTAGGGAGAATGGCCTTCAATTCTGAAACCTAGGTGGGAAATTATTTCATTTCGAATTGTTGTACCATCTTATTTCCTTTAACTTTTGTAAAATCTTGGGATGGAAGAATGTATCATTTTGTAAACAGAGTTGTTGCTTTTTCCTAGTTAATTGAAGTTGAAGATTTGACATAGAGAGGCTTTGAGTTTTATTAAAGCATTGAAGATGAAATGCTGAGAATAAGAAATGCTGCTGGTTATTTCATCTCATTTTTATGGCGCATTTTACAGTTTAAATCTAGCAGTATCATTTGTTAAGAGATAAGAACAGTTATAAGGGACTTTTAGTTTGTTAGTGCTACGGACAGTATGGAGCTGATAAGCAAGAAAATTCTTGCATACAACTAGAGAGAATTGATTTGTTCTTTATTTCTTTGTTTGTGGCTGCATTTGTGGTAAGGTAGAGTTTGTTAGCTTATTTGTTCCTTGCTACTTTTACAGCCTTTTCTGTGTGTATAGTCAAAACAAATTTGTTATAAAGTATAAATGTCGACTAAAATTTAGTGGGTGAAATTAAAGAGGAGTACACAAGTCTTGAGTCTTTCAAACTAACAATAACCATACATAGGAGAGGAAGAAGGAATAAGACCAAACCAGAGCACAACCAAAGCAGAGAAACCGATTGACATGTGTAGTCGTTCTATAATTAAGTTGGTTAGTTGCATTTAAACTCTCCATCCATGCTGTACTGCTGGCCTTGTGTTCATCCACAGTCCACACATTAAGAGATTCCAAAATTACAGTTAGTTATGCGTTTGGTGCTCTCTTATACATGTAATAGAACAGGAAGAATAGAATTCTGAGGTTCTGAGATAATTTTTGTATCGATTATTGTGTGCATCTTAATTAACTAAGTCGGTCTCAAGATGGCGCCTGCACCACCGTTGGCGACGACCCCGCCCATGAAGGCCACTTCGAATGGATCATTTCAGGGCGAAAATCCACTTGCTTATGCTCTTCCCTTACTCATCCTCCAAATCATCTTGGTTGTGGTGTTCACCAGGTTTCTTGCAGTAAATAGCAAAATTATAGATAGGTAACTCTACTAGCGACCTACCTAATTTATTGTAGAAAATTTATATCTTCTACAACCTCTCCGGTGTTAATGTCTGAGATTCAGCGGTAGCCAAATCTCGGTTAACGCTGGTCCATGAAGTACCTGTCAAATGAAATACACAGGGTGTCCGAGGGAAACCGCGGTTGGCGGTTTTCTCTACTCCGATGCCTAAGTCAGTCAATGTATTTATGTTGACAGAATAACGTTAAGTAAGTAGTGAATGCGTAATTAACGAGGAGAGAGGAGTGGACCTTTTATAGGTACTGATTTCTTTCTTGTGTTCGATGTGGGATTGATATGCTTCGATTCCCAGATTCTGATGCTTCAGCGAGGTGATCTTGGGGTGGCGCGTCAGCGGTGATCTTGGGCTGAATCGGCGCTTAGGCCTGCTTGGTGGTGTTTCCGTGGGTCACACCCTTGTCGGCTGTTGGTACGGCTAGTGGTGGTATGAGCGTAGCTCATTATAGCTAATTATGGTTAGACAAATGCTCATGTAAGTACAAGTCTCCCAAGTCCCCAGTCAAAGAAGGCTATTTTGGTTGGGGAGTTGCCTGGCGGTTCCGAAGCGGTACTTCTGCTAGTGTTGCCGAGCATAATTAGCATCAGTGCATTGTCAACCATGTATTTGTTCTTAGCAAACGCTTTGAACCCTTTCGGGTGGACCCCTGCTAGGCCCCTCAGGGAGTCCCCCACTCCCCGGCTGAGATAGGCCTCCGTTTGGCCGGATGTTTGTTTGGTGAGGGGAGCTGCGTTAAGCAGTAGGTGTTAGGAAGCGAGCCTAATCTTCAATACATAGCATTGGGGGTCAACTGGCTGATCAAGGTCGTCGGAGACTTTGTTGACCTGTCCCTTTACTCTTTCCCGGAGGAGTAGAATCTTGCCTGCAAATCCGCATAGTGGCTGTTGAGGATATTAGCATTTGCCCTGAGGGGTGCCGTTGGTGCGAGCTTCTCGGTTGAGATTTGAAAATGAGGAGCTTCGTTATCGGAGGTGAGAAGTCTTGCTAACGGTGTTTCGCTTAGCGGAGACCGTCTCCCTTGGAATTTGAAGGTGAGAAGTTCCGCTTGCGGTGTTTCACTTAGCGGAGACTTTCTCCCTTGGAATTTGAATGTGAGAAGTTCCGCTAGCTGTGTTTCGCTTAGCGCAGACTGTCTACTGAGAGATTTGATATTTGACGGTTGGACTGGATAAACGTTACCTTTGACATCTCCCGACGCGTGTTGGCTGCTGATTGGGCTGGCGTGTTGGTGCACCTCTCTTTAGCACGTCCGTCTCTTCGCAATAAATGCGAGTAATTAGTGATTGAGTAACCGATGCGACACTTCGGTTAATCAGGGTAGTGGGCGTGATAGTGGGGCACGCGTCAGCATCTTGTGTACCTTCTCGTTGGGATGGACGGCTCGGATTTATCTGATGTTGACATAAAAGAGGGGGAAACCAGAGAGGTTAGCACTTTACTTCGTGCTTCAAACTTTGGTCTTCATCTTCAAGCTTCTTCACTTGCGAGAGTCTGCAGCAGCAAGGTTTTGGGTTTGGAGTGA
The DNA here is from genome assembly GCA_001662545.1 of Rosa x damascena. Lineage (NCBI taxonomy): Eukaryota > Viridiplantae > Streptophyta > Magnoliopsida > Rosales > Rosaceae > Rosa > Rosa x damascena. The sequence goes on along the minus strand of LYNE01001950.1, from coordinate 47,746 downwards.
GATTGTTGAGTTAGAAGAGGTTGAGTGACAGCCTAACCCAAGAGTCTGCAAGCATACGAGACGTCTGTGCTTCAAACATCCCAGGTTGGTGATCTCTGGTTTTTGGTTTGTGTTTGTGTACTCTTTGCTTCTGATTCTATTTTGGTGTACTCTTTGCTTCTTATTTTGGTGTTTTGGAATTTTACAATGTTGTGGCAATGTGTTTGAGGGTCTAGATGGGTTTGTGGGTGGTTTTTGGTGTTTTGACAGAGGATTGGTGGTGGGTGTTGTGCTAGATGGTCGAATCTGGGTTCGGCTTTGTCTGTGTTGGTTTCTGGGTTTTGTTGTGTTTGTTCTTGGTGTTCTTGCATAACATCTGACATAGAGGTAGTTTAGATCCGTTTGGAACTAACACTTTAAGGTGTTCGTCATGGCTAACGTCATAGAGATCTCGAGCAGTGAGCATTCCGGGTCTGATGTGTCGCTCAGCGCTTCTGATAGGATTTTTATTGACTCGTTGCGTCCGTCTGCCCCTGCAGGAACCTCACTATCGGATCCTCTAGATATCGAACCGCTACGAACAATTTACCAGACCATGGCTAAGCAACATGGTGGTCGTGCGGGGACCTCGACCGCGGGGGAGGACACCGCCACCAGTCGTCAGAGGAAGGAGAGACTGGCCAGCAATAGTGCCACTAGCAGCTTCGAGGGTGGTGGTGATAATCCTACTGATGAGGGAAGCATGGAGTAGTTATGGGTGTGCGTGACGGGACCCCTATCGACTAGCCGGTAGGGCCAATGACACAGGCGGCGATCAACAGAATAAAGAGGGTGTACCATCTTCCCGGTGTGGCGAAGTTGAGGCCGCTGAAGAAGCATGAGAAAGCGTCGTTCCTACCGGTTGGGAATGCCGCTGTGCACGAAGCCGTGTTTCGTCAAGGCGTGCGGTTCCCGTTGCTTCCCAACCTTCAGATTTTGATATGCGAGTTGGATATTGCATATGGACAAGTTTGCCAGAATATGTGGAAGTTGCTGATGGCGCTGAACGCCCTTTGGCGGTTGTCCGGCTGCGAAGGTCCGACTGTTGCCGAGGTTCTTCACTTTTACGAACTTGTATACGTAAAGCGGAAAGGCGGCAGCGGACAACTTAGTCTTAGTCAGCCAACGAGTGCGTCGAAGCTGATCGAAAATCTGCCGGACTCGATGTCCTTCTGGCGATCGACGTTTTTTGTCGTGACTGAGGGCTGGGAGTATGACGCGGGGGTGAACACTGAACCGCCGACGTTTAGGATTAAGTCCGAGTTTCAACCTATTCGAGGTTTCCGTTGCATCTTTTGGTTTTTGTTTGCTGTGCTTTAATTTTGTGGTATTCAAAATTGACCCTTCTTTTTGTAGCGAGCTGTGTTTTGTGCTGACGAGGGAAGAAGAGTGCCGCGTTGCGAGGATCACTGGCTGCTGGAAGAATCACAATCTTCTTGACCTGCACTTGTTGACCGGCTGGGAGTTGTTAGTGGAGTTGAAGTTGACCCGATTCCCAGTATGTGTCTCAAGTTTTTCTTTTATTTTATTTTTGTTCAGCGGTTTGTATTTCGAGAGTACTTTTGCCTACGACTGACTTGGTTTACTTGTTTCTTGCCTTTTGTAGATCCGCTTCCTGGTAACAAGGTAAGTCGTGCGGCGTTTGATAGAGCCATGGGCAGTGCTGAGTTGAGTAACTACCTTGAGGGCATGTTCACCGCTGGGCTAAATGAGCGAAAGACGATTGTTGATCCTCAAACCAAGCAGGTCACTCATACGGAGGAAGAAGTCGTGCTGGAGATACCCCATCACTCACATCTGCAAGCTGCCGGGGAGGCCGTAGTTCGGCCCGAGTCTCGCTCCGAACGTGCTTGCAGGAGCAAAGTTGGAGGTGAACGGGAGAAGGCAATGGAGAAGGCTTCCACTACATGTCGGGTAGTTCAGAAGGAGCGTGCCACTCCGCTAAAGGGAGCTAGTGGCGAAGAACCTATCACCATTGCTGGTTTGGAACCTCACGACCCGGCGAGGACTGTCGCTGGAGGCGCCACACAGGGTACCACCCTTCAGAAGAAACGGTGGAAAAATGACGACGAAGGTGACGATGTGGCTGATACATTGCCGCTTGCCATCCACCAGCAGAAGAAGGCAAGGTAGGAAGCGCAGAAGGTTACTGTGGCCGTTGCTACGGAGGTGCCAACAAGTAGTTTGGACTCTTTTGCCTCCTACGCCGAGTTTCTTACCGACGCTGAGCAGGAGCTGCTGTTTCTGTTTCAACTGTCTCGAGAGGGGTTTGGTCCAGCTAAATTACGGGATGTCTCGGCCTGCCACTACCGCTATCGGTTTCGCTTATCTGTTAAACAAACGAAGGTCAGAGGGAAGACTGGGTGTGTTGGCCTTCAACGCTCTGATGCCGAAGTCAGTATCGTTATAAGATACTGATAATGGAAAGCGATAGTAAACAGTTACCTCTTTTGGTCGTTAGTGTAACACCCCAACCCGGATTAATAGAAAATAACCTGAATTTGGGGTGAATTAGATTCATACAAACCACAATCTAAACACCAATTGATTCTCACCAGACGAACAACAACAACTTATCGCGAAAGGAAAGGTTTCCGTCAAGCTTTCCAAACATCCGATCAACTTCAGGGTGAAGGGAGACAAGACTTCTACAGCTTTCAGCGATGAATGAAAGCGAAGATGATGATGCAAGAGAAGAGCAACCAGTTTGAGAGAGGACTCAGTGCCCTCCTCCGCTTCCTTTTTTCCATTTTTTTTTCTATATGAGAAGAGGTAGAGGAGGAATGAGTCGGTTGCCACAGAGATAGAGGAGTTGAGAAGATTCTGGTCTCTCTTCTTTTCTTTTCTTTTCTTTTTTTGAAAAAGCAAGAGAACTTGAGAAAGATCAAGGGAATACTAGAGAATTCCAAAATCTCCTACAACATATGAGCCCTTTATTTATTTACGAGTATGACCTCGGGCTTAATTAGTAATAACAATCACTAACAAGTTGAGCTAACCCAAATGAATGTCTTGAAGCCCTAATCATATACTCCAATCCCAAAACTGAAAACATATACGATTCTTTATTTATTATTATTGTTATGATTATTATTCTCTTCAAGGTAGGGTATATTATAGTTAGAGATGACCTTCATGTAGTAGGTTCGTAGGAGCTTGGTCTCATTTTCTTCGGTGTGGGACATTTGGGTTCCCGATACTGCCCTAAGGGGTATCGGGATCCCCGGCTGGGGAGCTCTTTCTTTACTTTGTGGTGGCTAGACGAGCGTTGTGCTTCCAGTACTTGTGCTTGGGAGGTATATGTATACCAACAAGTCCCCTAAGTCCCCGGTCAAGAGTTCTCTTGGGTGGGGAGTTTGTCCTTGGTAGAAGTATCGGAAGTGCAAGGCGAGTCACTGGCCACGTGGCTTCCGTATGACCATTACCCCTCTAGTCCTCTAAGTCCCCACCTAAGAGGAGTATTGGCTGGGGTGAAAATACCATTTCCTGCCTTTGTCATTGTATTGCTATCGTGTACCTGTGGTAGGATTTCATGCGTCCTTTGGCGTATTTGCTATGCCCTGGTGACACATGTACTGTTGTCATTCATTTTTTATGTGTGGGAAGTCCGATGTACTGGATTCCGTAATAGGTAATAATGGCGTAGTGGTAAGGAGTCGAGGCGACGGCGCATGACCTCTGTAACGCTCAGACATGTCGGGCACGTGGCGAGATCTGATGTTGTTGTCCTTGCACGTCCAACGGTCCCTGTACTCTCGTGGACCTTATATATAGACGGAGGATGGAGATGGGAGCGGCTACTATTCCTGGTGTTTTGACTGAGGTCTGAAGGAGAAAAGTGGGTAAAGTTGGGGCCTTTGGTATCCAGAAAGTTTCAATCTTTCGTTTGGTGTTCTGAATTCTAGGTTCGGGGAAGGTTTTGGCCTTTGCGGTTTTCATTTGGAGGAGTGAACAGGTATGTTAGCCTTTTCTTTCCATGGGTTTCATTCTGGTAATTTATTGTTGGTGGAATGTGGGTTTGCTGAGGGTTCGTTGTTTGGAATTATGAGTGGTCAGGAAATTTTTAGGTCTTTGTGTTTCTGGGTTAGGTTTTGGGGGTGTGAATTTTAGGGTTTTGGTCGGTGCCTGTGTTGTGGCTCGTAACTGGTGCATGTTGGATTTTGAATTTTTGGTGGGGAGGGTCGAGGAAGGCGATAGGGAGGACTCGATTGACTTATTTTGGGTGTTGTTCACAGCATAGTGTGTGAACATAGTGGTCGTGGCAGACGAGAGGGCTCTGCTCGCAGTGGTGGAGGCAAGGGTTCTTGCGGCGGACCGAGTGGCGCTGAACCTCCCACGGAGGTTGTGGGTTCCGAGGTTCCAAGGCAGGAGTTTAAGCTGTTGGAGAATCCCCAATCTCCGTGCGGGCGATTGCTTGTTGCTCCTGATATGCCTATCGATCAACTAGGGCCAAGCATGACGGAGGAGCAGATTGCCAATATGAGGGCAGCTTGGGGTATCCTAAATAACGTGCTATTGTGTCCTTTGAGGGGTAACGAGATGTTCAGTCATCCCGAGATGGGTTGGGCGTGTTTCTACAAGTATCAGCTGAAGTGTAGGCTATCGTTTTCGATACCGGAGAAAATGCAGTATCTACTGTCTTGCCTTAATATCTCCTTGAGGCAGCTATTGCCCAACGCGCTTAGGCAAATGATCAGAGTCTTGGTGCTGTGGAAGCTTAGCAGGCAGCAGTGCCCGAGTATCAATGAGTTTAGCTTTATGTTCAAGATGTAGTATTCAACGAAGACTGGCGATAGCAGGTGCGTGAATTTCAGGTAGCGTGGGGGCCAGATCATTGAAGATTTGCCATCCAACATTTACTCTCGATGGAGGGGGAAACCGTGTCTCGTTGGTAGTCTTTGGCAGAACCCCGATATGGTGCACCGAGCTCCTAGTCGATAATAGCCCATTTGCGAGTATCGTGATCACGTCTTTAGTGTGTTTCTAGTGTGAACAACGTTGCTAACAACATTTCTTTGTATCGTAGTGAAGCAAGATACCAGGCTGACCCCGATAGAGGAGAAGCGCATTATGAGGGTTTTGGGCAAGTTCCCGAAGGGGAAAAAGGGGTTTTACCGCATGTGCAGATTAGCGATATACCAGAGATTCAGGTTGGGGAGGCGCCCTGGTGAGGGGTTGTTTCCGTTTTTTGTTTGTATTGCTTTCATTTTTGTCTTGCTTTCTTCCGTTTTGCTGACGTGGCTCTTTTTTTTTTTTTTTTTTAAGTCGACATGCCCAGCGAGTCTGCCACCAAGAATGACGCCCCTTATGCGGAGGTGAATATTGATGCCATTATCGAGGAGCTGCTGCAAGACTCGGAGGTGGTAAGGCGTTGCAATGTGGATTTGGTGAATAAGAAAGTATACGAGACCGAGCATCGGGTAAGCATGAAGTTGCCAGATGACGTGTACTAGAGGTTTCCCGATATTGTGCTAGAGTATCTGAATAGCTGGGTCGTGAATGCTGAGGTGCCAGTGGGTGCTGATGAGGGTGCCCTATGAGGACAGCAGGACCGGCCAGGGGAGGCGCGGTCTCGCTCCCGGGATGCTGTGGCTGAGACGAGGCGGCGCTCTCGGGAGTCAGCAGGTGAGTCGAGGAAATGTTCTCGGACTCCGGTGGGGAGAGAGGAATAGTCCCCCCAAGTTCAGAGGGAGGCAGTGCCTACGGTGGAGGTTCCAATAGAGGGAAGTGTGCCTGCTGATGTCCAAGTCAAGGGGCAGTCCCCCAGTACTTGTGTGGAGGGTACCTGCTGATTTCCGAGTCAAGGGGTAGTCCCCCAGTACTTGTGTGGAGGGAAGCGACCGCGATATCGAGCAAAGTGCCCGAGATGTCGTAGGGTAATGGGTGCTGCCTCTGGAAGTGGAGATTTCAGCAGAGGAGTTGTTCAAAGAAGTGGAGCGTCAGTAGAGCGATAGCAGTGCTAGGGTTTGCCTGGTCGAGGACGTGGTGTTAGAACAATTGGAGGGTGTGTTTGGTGTCGATATCGGGGGCTCGGGGTCACTAAAAGTCATCGTTGTTGACAGTGGAGAGGCAGAAGTGATGACCCAGATCGTTGTTGTCTCGGTGGCGGCGGCCGAGGTTGGTGGAGGTTAGCAAGGCCCCAGAGAGGATGGATGTGATGAGGGCGTCCGGGTGGCCGAGGTGGAGGCCTCTATGCAGCCGGCCGAGGGAGGGGAGGCTCAGGGTACATGCGCGCGTACTGATGGTGCTGGGTTGAGGAAAAGAATTGCTTCGTAACTCCGTCTCGGGAGTCCCCCTGTGGGAGTGAGTATCGATACTCGTGGGGGAAAAAGGTCCCGAGTCGAGGAGGTGGTGCGCTCGCACTCTGCGAGTGAGGGTTCTTGCCACTCTCGGGACGAGGTTGTCAGAGGTCTCTCGCAGACCCTGGGCGAGATTGGCATTGCTGACGGCGCGATCGTGCATATGGTGGTGGACCTGAGCAACTGTCATCGTGACTGTGGTCGCGTTAATGTGGACAATGCTCGCTAAGGGTATCAGGATGCATATGAGAGGTTGATGAGGGTGAGTATCATTCTTTCATTGTATACATTCCGTTTCGTTGTTTTGCTTCTTTTTGTTGATGTCTTGTGTGGGATATAGGCTGTGAACATGAACTATCAGGCATTTGCTGAACTGCTTGCTCATTTTGATAGAGATATCGCTCGGCTCTAGGGTGAGTTGAATGTCGAGAGGGAGCGAGCACGTGAGCTCCAAGGTTTGTTGGATCGCGGCTAAGTGGATCATGAGGAGATGAGGCGGGAGATTGACGATGGTATTACAAGAAGGATGGAGTTGGAGTGGTCATTTGCGGTAGAGGAGACTCGACGACGAGAGGCCGAGGAGGTCGTTGCGCCCTTGAGGGAATCAAATTTGGACCTTACTGGCAAGTTGCAGTTGGTCGAGGTAGGTTTAAAGGCCTTGGAGGAGGTAAGGGTGAAGGTTCGCATTGCTGAAGAGCGGCTGCGAGAATTGGAGAGGCAAGTTCAAGACCCGATGTCGAGCTGGAGCTTCGTGGGGCGGCCTTAGAGAGTTTAGCTCCTTATCCTGATCGCGTGGTTGAATTGGAGGGGCAACTCGGTGCTTTGCAAAGAGAGGTTGACCGTCTGAGGGTTGTTGAGCTGCAGGCTGGCGAGAAGGTTACGGAGTTAGAGCGATTAAGGAATGAGGTGCAAGAGGAGAGTTCACGGGCTAGTACCTTCGCTAATAATTGCATTCGCTTGCGGGCAGCGGCCGAGAAGCACCTTGACAAGCTCCACAAAGCCAAGAGAGACGGTGCGGCAAAGGCTGTGGATCATTATCTTTTGTCGTCCAACTTTAAGGAGAAGATAAACAAAGCCTTCTCGGATGGGGCCTTGCATTCAATTCACGATGGTATCGCCATTGGGTGGATCGATCAAGACAAGATGGTCCGCGATATGCAAGTGAAAAGGCGGTGAGATCACAGGCCAGCGCAGCGAGTAGTAGTCACGGGGGAGGGATTGCTATCCAAGAGCCGCCAGCTGCAGTGGAGCGTAGCGCGAGCCAAGTCGAGGATTGCGAGGCTGGGAGTGCTCGCACAGGCAAGCAAGGAGAAGCTCATGTGGTGGATACTGATGTAGAGCCAGAGGGTAAGAACCTTGGGGGGCGAGACATGGTTGGGGGGCATGCGCGTAGTGCCGAGGGCGAGACATAGCCTTTTCCTTTTGTTATTTTTCTTTTTGTTTTGCTGGCGATAGGCCTGCTGACGTGTATATGCCTTTGATTTTGTTGGAACATTGGTTGGTTGGCTTATTTTTGGAATTTTCTTTTTGTGTTGGGGATATGAGAAACTTATTGGGGAGAGGCATTTCTTTGGGCGATAGTCCCCCATGCGTTCAATGTATTTGCTGTCTTTTCTATTTTCGACGTTGTTGCAGGTTATTAAAGCGGTGCGACCATTGGTCGTCTAGGGGCGGTTTTGTCAACATGGCATTTCCCTTGTTTTTCATTTTGCTTTTGCTCTTGAAATCCTTTCTTCCCTTTGTCAGTTTTCCTTTCCATATTTCTGGGCTTTATAGCTTAATCTCATGCTTGGGTTATAGGCTTTGTAGCCTAATCTCAGGCGAGCTCGGCCCCTTCACCACTTAGGGGGTTTAGCAATTGGTGTTCCTGGGGAACTGAGTCTCCGTTCAAGTGAGAAACCCAAGGGCACCAATTGCTGGTGGTGGGGGGGCTACAACAGTGGAGATCAGTCGGCGATGGGGCAGAGAGTGACTCCGCCCCCCAGTCTTTCCTTCCAGAATTTAACCAGCCCGTCAACACCGGTGTCAGTGATCTTCTTTTAGAGCTCCTCATATTCCAAAGAATCAGTCTCGATGGGAGGGGTGACAAGGATAGATATATGTATCGCATTCGTGTGTTGAGCAAGGGTAGATATATGTATCGCATTCGTATGATGAGTAAAATGTGATGTATCGCTGTTGGCTGCAAAGCCTTTTGTAATAAATTTCTTTTGTGTATCGTCCGTTGAACATATGTTGCTCGTTATGGTTGGGGTCTTTATCGTTGGGCATTACTTTTGATCGTTAACCTTTGGGCCTTTATTATTGGCTATTTTGTTCAATTGCAATAAAGTACTGTTAACATTTGGTAATGTATTGTTTGAATGCTTTTGAATTGTGGGCGAGAGTGTATCACTAACCTTGGGCATTACATCGTTCGACTTTTCTGTTGGTTTTTAATCGTTACTTTATGATCGTTGGTGTAGCAGTTTGCTTTTAGTCATTGTTTTCTGCGGTGTATCATATATCGTTGATCGTTACTTTATTATCATTGGTGATCGCGATCAGCAACGCAAGGGTTTGCGAGTAATAGCATTTGGCTATGTCAGCAGAACCGGCCATAAGCGATATTTCATTTACATTAGTGGTAATGCGGAGGCAGTGAGTTGAGATTGCTATACAGCGTGCCCATGCCTTTTTACGTGTTGAATAGTTATGTTGGCCACTTTGGGACCTAATCGCGATAAGAGATATTGGGGCCGCGAAAAGAGGTTATTGCGATAGTCGTTTGTCGTTCATTACATGAGTGAAGAGGTGATGATAATAAAGACATTTCATTAATTGCTGCACTAGGTCAGTTGCAAGATACATTAGATAAAACAACAAAATGGAACCTAGGTGGTGACGTTGGTCCTACTGCCATGGAGCTCGGCTATAGCGAGGTGGTACGCATGTGGTATGGGTGCCTTTGCCCTTACTTTGGATAGTAGTGGAGGTATTGGGCGTTCCATGAGTGTGGGAGGGTTATATCATCTGTTCCTCTCAGGTAGAAGGTACCGGGTCCAACGGCCTCAATGATCTCGTATGGCCCTTCCCATGTGGTCTTTAGCCCCGTTGGAGTTGGCATCCTCTCTTTCATCACCCAGTCTCCGACAGACAGTAGGCGAGGCATTACCCTTGCGTTGTAGTATCGAGCGATACGTTGTTTGTTGTTGATGTTGCGAAGGTGTGCTCGCTCTTGACATTCTTCCAGGAGGTCAGAGTTGAGGCTCAATCCCTCCGAGTTGGTGAGTGCATCAAAACATGCCACTCCATTACTTCAGATTTCCTGTTCAACAGGGATCGCTTAGTGCTAAACGACATGCAGAAGGGTGACTCGCCATTGGCCTCAATTGGAGTTGTTCTGATCGCCCAGAGGACCTCGGGTAACTTTTCCACCTACAGGCCCTTGGTGTCGACTAAGCGCTTCTTCAAGTTTTGTTTGATGATCTTGTTCACTACCTCTACATGGCCGTTTGTCTGTGGGTGAGCGGGTGAAGCGTATCGGATATTTGTGCCGTATTGACCCACAAATTCCCTCAGCATATCGTTATCGAACTATGCTTCATTATCAGTGATAATCGTTTCAGGGATTCCAAGCAAGCACTAGATGTTTTTCCATAGAAAGTTGATGACCTTGGCGACCGTGATGGTGGCCAAGACCTCGGCTTCTACCCATTTTGTGTTGTAATCGATGGCAGCGATAGCGAACTTTAGTTGTCCTGGTAATGTGGGAAACTTACTAATGAAATCGAGTCCCTACTGGTAGTACTCTCAAGGGGCGATGATGATGGGGAGTGGCACCGACAGTGCGAGAGAGGAGTTGGCGAATTGATGGCACTTGAGGCAGGCGCCGACGATATGTTTTGCATCTTCTTCGATTGTGGGCCAGTAATACCCTGTACGGAGAGCCTTGAATGCTAAGTTTCTGGCCCCTGCATGGTTGCCACAGACCCTACTGTGTAATGACAGTAGAACTCGTTGTCCTTCCTCGAGGGAGATGCATTTCAGTAGGGGGAATGACCTTCCTTTTCTGTATAACTTTCCCTCTCGGACTGTGTACAGTGTCGCCCTTCTGCGGAGCTGGTGACGATGGCCCTGTCCATTGACTTGATAACCTTTGAGAGATAATCAATGAATGGGTCCATCCAGGAGGGTGGGCGTTGGTTCTCTGTGGCGAATATCGCTGAGAATGGTCTGTCGATACTTGGTTTCTCCAGGACTTCCATTTTGAGGTTTCCGATATCGATGTCAGGTGGCGATGTCGCTAGTGTTCTGTGCCCATGGGATCAGGCCGATGGTGTGGCGGGGAAGGCATTGCTGGAGTAGAGCCTTTGTGAGGGACTGATAGTGGGATAAGTGTGGTTCTTTGGCTTGGAAATCGCCGTCGACCTGGTTTACGACAAGTTGTGAGTCGCTGAAGATGTTCAGACTTTTCACTCCCAGTTCCTTTGCCAATTGGAAGCCGGCTATCAGTGCCTCGTACTCAGCTGTGTTGTTCGAGGCGTTGAACTTGAATTGTAGTGCATATGTGCCCCACTGGGTCTGTCAAAACAACTCCTGCCCTGCTGAGTTTGCTATTAGAGGACCCATCAACGTGAAGTGTCCATGTTGGGGTGGTGCTCGGTTCCGATTCTGTCTCATTTGGGGGCTCGCTGTCCTCCAAAGGTATATGTTTGAACCCAAAATGAGCATTTTGGCCTGACAAGGCGGGTCTTGGAGGAATTGAGCTAATGTCAGTGGCTCAAGCTATATATTGTCGACAAGTTCAAAATATATTATTTAGAGGCTAAATAAAGTATGCCTGCAGAATTATGGAAGATTATGCAAGCTGCAAGAAAAGGCATGCCCATGCGAATATTCATACTCCATTCAATTAAGGAATATTGCATGCACGTGGGGAAGCATTCAACTACATTTCATGGTGTCCAATAAGGAAAACCTATCATGATTCCATTAGTACTTAATTGGAAAACCTATCATGATTCCATCAGTGCTTAATTGGAAAACCTATCATGATTCAAATCTCAGTGAGGGAGTGTGTGAATAGAGAAAAATTATCTATCAATAAAACCACATTTTTTTAGCCCATTGCTGTTCCTTGAGTGGTGGTGCTTATAAGCTCCTAGGCAGAGAAGGTGGATCCTCGATTGGATTATTGGATTTTCCGAGTTTTTTTATTATGCATTTTTGAAATTTCTAGCTCAGATTTTTTATATATTTTTTTATGGAAAATAGATCAGGCCTTTCATTAATATTCAGCAAGGAGTACAAAAACGAAACACCCCTATGGGGTCGACAGAAAGAATCGTTCCTTAGAACCTCCTAAAATCCTATTCTAGAAGAATAAAACCCCAAAAAATCCCGAGTACACCCACCTTTTAGGAAATCCACGCACCATTATTCTAACAAAAACCAAGAAACCTCAAAGCAGACATAAAAGGATTCAACTAAGGCATTGGTTTTTACGACCCAAAACATAATTAAATTAAACTAGCCCAAGAAGGTGACACTTCACCTTCCACCTCTTCCTCTGCAACAGGAGGCTCCGTACTAGCCTTGTCCTCCCCCATCTGCATAGATCCCTGCTCCCCAATAGCCGCAGTATCCGATGCTTCAACTTTTGAGTCAAAACTCAAAAATTTTCCCCTACGCTTATACTTGCGTATCTTTTTCAGTACTTCCTGTTCATCTGTATTCTTAACCTTATTTTTGCTACCCTTGGGGCGTTCACCTTTCTTCTTCTTTGGTGACACTAGTAGCTTACCATTCTTTTGTTGTAAGATCATGGAGACACTCTCACTAACCTCCAGCGTCAAATCTGGAAAAGCTAAGTACTTCTTCCCAAAAAGATCCAAGTTAGTCACAGCCCTCCTTTTCCTCCCAGCCAGCACCATTTGCATGGAGGAAAACTCAACCCTAGCAGCCTCTTTACCTATCTCAGTTAACACTGGGATCAAAACCGACGACTCCGAGCCTATATCCTTCTGAGTAGCTAGAAATGGAGCTCTTAGTTCCAAACTCCCCATAGGTTGGATATCATTCAAACAAGGGTCCAAAAAACTAGGGACTCCCAACATCTTGGAGGACATGAAGCCAACAGTTGTCGACGTTTCATGGCCTCCCTTCCCAAAGGACAAAACCTCGGCTCCATTCCTAGAAGAACCCGACCCAATCTCCCTACAAACTAGATCGGTGTTGCCCATCTCTAATGCCTTACCAGTCAATGAATCACCATCCTCCGTCCCCGAGGTCAAAGACAAACCTGCCATGGCTAACGCTGGTGGCTTAGCCTGAAGCTCCTCCTTCTCTTTGACCAATAACTTGTCACAATCGGTGACATCATGAGAGAACAATCCACAATCCTGACAAAATCCCTTAACCTTCTCATAGATGAAAGTTAATGCCGGTTTTACAACTGGAGAAAACTCAAATACCTTCCAGACATGAATACGGCGACGAACATCAAACGCGATCTTTATTCTCTGTTCTTCTTCTTTCCTTTTCAGAGCATTCTGATCCACACGAATCACCTTCCCCAGCGAGGTACCCACCATGGCTAGAGCCATCTTATTTCTCATGGCAAAAGGAAGACCCTTCACGGCCACCCAGGTCTCCAACATATTCAACGATGCCTCCTCCACCGGATTGAGGCCGTCATATTCGCCCACCACCAGCATAGTATTACAATAGAACCAGGGGCCTCCATGCAAGATTCGATTACGCACAGCTTCATTCTCAAATTGAAACACAAAGCGATCCCCTGCATCCTGAATAGTAAGCACTGATCTGAGATGCCAAATAGTAGAGATGGTACCTTTGAAGCCCGCCATCTTCACTTTCAGCGCCAACAAACGGCTCACCATGTACCAGTAACCATCCTGAAACGCATCTGCCCCTGCAGTCCCCAGTGCCACCAGAGTCGAATCCGTCTGTAGTAGTGCCGCCTCAGTGCCATTCCTAATGTCTACCATCGAACGGAGGCTGAGATCTGATGGAGAAATATGAGTTTTTGGAATTGTATCGATGTAGAATTACACCGAGAAACCCTAGCAAAGACGGCTAGGTCAAAGATGCTAAAAAATTCATGTGGAATATAGTTTTTACTTCTCCAAATTTTCTAGCTCAGATTCTTGTTTTTGGGTTAAGCTAGAGCATAATCCAAAAAAGTTGAAAGTTTTTTTCAATACAATCAAAAAGAAAGTTCATTCCCAAACATATTATGTCATACTTTGTAAATTTTATTGATTAATGATAATCTCAATTGACAAAAAAAAAATATGGGGAAGAACTTCACTACTTTGCTCTCTTGTTTTGGCAAGAAGAATTTATTGAGAGAGAGAGAGAGAGAGAGAGAGAGGAAACCAGTAGGACAAGAAGCCAAAACTCCATTTGAAAAAATAATATTAATAATATGGTACCAAAACACATACAAGATTAGTACTAGCCAGTTGAATCAAATATTGAGATGTGCAATAGGAGTTTGAGCTCGAGCAGTGTATCGCGAACTCGTTTGCTCTCCTTTGATCTTTAATTTTTTGTGATGAATCTTTAGGATAGTCTGAAGAAGATTCTCATGATGTAAAGTTTCTGCCTCATCAAGCTAAAAAACGTACCATTGAAATTGGATGTGCCCAAAAGTTCTTCATTTTCTAAATCACTCCAACAAAATTCGGTTTGAGCCTGGGTTTTTGGCTTCTTATTTGGTCTTAATGGTGTACAAATAGAAGGAAAGCTATGTTTGATCGATTTTTCAATTATTGCACAGCCAATGATCGATAAGAACATTCTTAAAAAAAAAAAAAAAAATTATTAGTCAGAAGATAGTCTTTGAAATCGAATAGAACTTATAAAAATGACGTGGAACATATAGGGCAACATTAAATGCATTACTTTTGATATTTCATTATATTTTCGTAATCTTTGATATTTTATTATTGATATTTCATTATTTTTGAAATCGAAGGGAACTTTTACTTCAAATTTAAAATAGTTAACTATTGTAAAATATGTCCTTGCTATTCTTCTTGACACAATTCGAAGATAGTCTTTGAAATCGAATGGAACTTATAAAAATGATGCGGAACATATGGGGCAACATTAAATACATTATTATAGGAGAGATTTTTAATCTTTGATATTTCATTATACCTTCGTAATCTTTGATATTTTATTATGAGCTTTTTACCAATAACTACAAATAATCACATATATTTACCAAGACCAGGCTCCGTGCTCTAGAAGCCCGTGCAGCCAAACATATTAACGGGCTGTTAGCCCATCCAAACCTGATGAGAGACATAGCACTCGAAGTTTAAACAAATTACGCAACATGCCATTAACACCTGTATTACCCATTTCTCCCAAAATCAAAACAGTCCAAAAATCAAAATCCTCTCTAGATTTATAAATCTAGGGCTCTAACGAAGCTAGCAGAAGAAGCGAGTCAGCGAAGCAATCGGAGAAGCGACATGGCGGAGTTGGCGGAGAAGCGAGGCGGCGAAGTGATCGGAGAAGCGAGATGGTGAAGCTAGGTAGCGAAGCGATCAGAGAAGCGACGCAGTGAAGCTAGGCAGAGAAGCGAGGCAGCAAAGCGAGATGGTGAAGCTAGGTGGCGAAGAGATCGGAGAAGCGACGCGGTGAAGCTAGGAGGAGAAGCGAGGCGGCGAAGCTAGACGAAGAAGCTATTTTTTGGTCTTGGCCTACAATTCTATCGGCAAGGAACTCAGCTAAGCTAAGGTTTGTTCTCAGCCTGCAAATCCACTGAAGAGCGAGGTCAGTATCAATTAAGATGAGTTGCTAAGCAGCGAAACTTGATTTTATGTGACTGATGATGAATTGTATGAGCTTATTGAGAGTCAGTAGCATTAAAATGCTGCAATATGTGCAATCTATGATTATATAGACCCTCTAAGGATCATTAACTTTAGTTTCTAAGGGTCAGTAGCTTTAGTTTCTGAGATTTGCTTGTTCTGATGGAAGATGATGAGTTTTGTGACTCAGTAGTACAAAATGAATTGTATGAGCTTTAGTTTCTGAGGGTCAGTAGCCTTAGCTTCATGATTTCACTAACACTGTTTATTGTCCTCAAACTTGTGTTAGAAGAATAGCTATTGGTTCTAGTTTTCGTAATCGAGTGTTTTGAATTGGCATGATGATGTTGCTGGTCAGTGAACTATTAAGGGTCAGTAAACTATTGAGGATCAGTACTCATATATTTGCTGGAGCTTTGTACAATAGAGAGGCTGATTCATTCTATATTTTTTTTATCTTTATAATTGACATGCTCTGTTGGAGAATGTTGTTGTGAGTCATTATGGTGTTACTTAGATAGGTCTTAAAATATTTGGATAATTATTGGTGCCGAATTGTATCTAGTTTATGTTCCATAATGATTACTTTATTAACATGTCAAGATCATTCTTTGAGTGACATCTTTAAGTTTCTGATATATATGCAATGATGACATATGTGCCTTTCTGTATGTGATGGTTGATTTAAGAGGTTTGAGATTGTGAATGGTGTAACTGAAGTTAGAGAACCATGTGTATTGCTATTGAGGGTCAATAAGCTATTGGGTCAGTAATCCTATGTGTATTAATTGCAACCTCATTTGATGTTTATTTATGAGGATCAATAGCTTTAGCTTCATGAGTGCATTCGCTTGATTGCATGAGGTATTCAACTCGATTCTATTATCAATTCAGTTGAGCTTGCATTTTTAGACAGGTTTCTTAGCTTTACTTTATGCGAAGGTCATTTCAATTATGTCTACCTATATGTTCTATAGATATTTGACCTTATTATTGCTGTTAGTATTGCTCTATGGATATTTTCTTAATCAAATATTTGAGGGTCAGTAAACTATTGAGGGTCAATATACTACTGAGGGTCAGTACTCATATATTTGCATTTCTCATAATACACAGATTAATCGCAATGGAAAAAGAGGATGGTTGCTACAATAGAGCAAAAGGATGTATCGATTGGAACAAAGAAGATAAGAGCACAGGGACCGGATTACATGTAGTTCTCTATTTATTAGATTGGGATATTATTATATAAACGAGTAGTTTATTAGAAAAGTCAAGATGAAATGTAATAGTTCTCTGTTTCTTTGTATATTTCACAACGTCAAAAAAATGCTATTTATATAGCAAAGACATGAACATAAATAGAAAAAAGTATGGGTTGATTGCCCATGAAGATAGAACTGATTCAATTCAAAAATGAAGAGAATCAGAGCTCGTTTCGAACGAAGAGGAAATCAGATCTACCAAACTGAACTAAACGAAAAACATATCCAGGTCTAAGCGAAGGGTATTTTAGTAAAATACTATTTAACAGAAAATTTAAAAGAAAACGAAAGTTAGCCCGCATGGGCTTGGCCTTTGCTCATGGGTAAGCTACAGCACCGCATGGATTTCCTCAAAACACGGCCTGCGCATGGGAAAAGTTAGGTTGAGTTTATAGTTTGTCGTAATTTTCTATTTTATTATTGATATTCCATTATCTTTACATTTAATTAATGATTTAGTTTTAATTACCTTTCCATTTTAGTTTAAATCTACTTATTCTTCAATTATTATAAACCCTAGAATCCAAACAGTAATTAGAACTTCAAAACAAACCAAACGGATGGGAAAAATGCTCTCTCTCTCTGGAAGGTGGCCGCTAGGGTTTCTCTGTCTTCTAGGGTTTCTATGTGGCTCCTCGGCACTCTGGATTGGGGGCTGTTGTTTCTGCCCTGCGTCGGCGTTTCAGGATGGTGGAGGTATTGTACTTACTTGATTATTATGTTTTCCTATTTCTAGTTGGATTATAGAAAATTAGTGTGAATACGCGCAGGACTCTCTATATACAAGACAGTGAATCTCCGTACAAACAACAACGTTAAAGCAGAAAAACAAAAACAAAAAATTTATCCCAACAGCCTCCTCGCCGATGCGGCCTCTCCTCGTCCTCGTCCTACAAAGGTAATAGGTTCAAAGATAAAATGTTCTTACCTTCCGGTTAACATAGACGACCCCTCTGTGAAAGAGATTGCGGAGTTCGCTGTGTCGGAATTGAACAAGCAGAAGCACCAGAAGAGCAAGTTGGTCTTGGAGAGCGTGATCGCAGGGCATAGTCAGTGCGTCGCCGGAAGAAAGTATAAGCTCGTCATTGCGGTCAGGGAAGATGAGTCCTTGCCTACAACCCCCTCTCTGAATTATGAGGTTTTAGTCTTTAGGTCTTTGAAGAATTTCAAGGAACTCAGATCCTTCCATCAGGTTAATTAAGAAATCCAATATGTAAAGACATCACAACTAGAACGAGGTAATGTCTTTTTCTTTTCTTTTTTTGTCTCGTGTCTGAAACTCAAACTTGGTCTGGAATTTCATCATCTATTTATTGAATTTATTTGCAATTTTTATCAAACTCGAATGGAATTGGCTATTGATGTAAAAATAGTGATAATCGTTCTCTTGCAAAGTTCCTAGTCCCTCATCTATTTCATAGCTAGGTGCAAATAATTTCAATGATCGACTCTTGGTTTTGTGGATTTAATTGTGCCTCTATGCCATGCATGTATACGGATAAACAGGAACGGTAAAATTGTGCAAGGCCTAATTTAGTAATGAAAAAGGGGCTGACTTTCTTAGTACGATGGATTGTTCTCCCTCATCTTTAATTGGTGCCCGGTTTACTGGAATCATAAGACCAAATTTCGTTAAGCTTAATCGTCTCCTTGTGCACTCCTAGCAACACTCCGATCAAGATTTGAGTTTTGGCGGACCACATCAAACTGCAATTTTCCGATCCATTGTAGCGTGTAAGATCGATTGAACAGCTTCACAAGAAGATAAAGATGTCGTAAACTATTTACCAGAACAACAAATGACAATAACAAGTTTGATTACCAAAAAGATTCGTAATTTTTGATATTTCATTATTGAGAGAATTTTAGGGTATTGTTACGATTTACTTTTAATTAGCTTTTCCTTTTAGTTATTCTCCAAATATTATAGACGTTAGCTATAAATATGGGTATTGTAACGTTGTTAGATAGCTTATTATATATTTATGAATATTATAGACGTTAGCTTTAAATATAGGTATTGTAATCGTTGTTAGATAATATATAATATATTATGAATAAAATCAGTTTAATTGTGTCATGGATTTTCCCTGTTTTACTAGTAAGGTGTCTGTTGAGTAATTGTTGGAGGTTGTGTTCACAACCTTTATCCCATAAAGGTTCAAGAGTGTGAGGAGATCACATGTTAAGAGGCTAATATTAAAAATGTAAATTATTATTTTATTCTATTAAGGTTGATCCGTAGATCAACCATATCCGGCCGTTCAATTCGACCCCCAGACCAACCAAATCTGGCCGTTCGGGACGGGGTCAGCGTAATCAGAACGGCGTCGTCCATGTTTCCATCATCTGTGCTCACCTCAAATAGAGCTCTCTCCGGCCCGCCGCCTCTCAGAACCGTTCGACGGTTCTCCATAGTCTGAGATTGCAATTCTCCATCTCCAAACCCCACAAGACTTGCAACCTGTTGGTTTCTTTTCTTCACCTTACCAATGTTCATCCAAGAATGGAAGTCTCCATCTCCATACACTTTCATGTTAACCAGACGACTGGTCAAAGATACAAATTATTAGAGGATTATTCCTTCAGCAAAGTCGAATGAAGTTTAATGAGTGCTAACCAAAATATTAAACAAAATGTTGAAGTAATCGACGTGCTTGTATTGAATGATTGTTCTCGACTAAAGTGTGACATACAAATATTTTAACTAAAATATGGGTTACATATGAAAAAGTAAAAAATCATTTCCAGCAAGTTCTAGTGAAATCAAGCTTCAGTCATTGGTTAGCTCTGCTCTTGGCACGGTCACCATTTACACTCAAACTAAAATACAAGTTTTACCTCCACCACATCAATTTCAGAGTATCAAAAAAATATTATGTACAAGAAAATAACTTAATATATAGAGTGTGAATACAAAGGGCTCTAGCATTATTTCTTCCACCTCATTTTCTTGATTATTCTCTAAGCTCTTTGATGAATCATCCCATGTTATTAGACAATTTAAGTAACATTTTCTTTTCACTGATGTGCCACCAGAACAAAATTATTAATTATCTAAAAAATTAAACAACATACCTTGATCATTAGTGAGAATAATGTTCTCTGATCCGTTGGATGATTGTTCCATTCCTAAGCACCTGAACAAAATCATGATATAGTGAATACAACAATCCTAGACTCCAAACACAACAAGAAGGCAGGCATGAACGTATTGTTTAGTTATCAAAGGTTTTGTCAACGATGCTTGCGAGGAAAAGGAAATCAGATTGAGAACACCTTGATCAATTGAATAGGAGGTGAGAGCTAGGGTTGAGAGGAGGGGTGAGACGAGGAGAGAAGAAAGGCTGACGTCGCGTAGATAAGAACAAAAAGCCAAAAAAAAAAAAGATTTAAAAGATATAATCAAGAAAAAGAAATTCATAATTAAGAAAAATATAAATATAAAAAAACCAGAAATTATGCTTTGATGATATGACTATACCACATCAGCTGCCACCTAAGGTGGGTTCTAGGTCACCTAGGTGGTTCCCCAAAAAGTGGTTCATCTAGCATTACCCTTTCAGCAATATGCAGTCGTTTATATCAATAACGTTGGCCCTCTTCTTTTTCTTTGCTTCATTGGATGCTCGCTCTTATTATCCACTTAAATATGATCTTCAACACGCCGTTGTTTCAAGAACCGTTACAGTTGTTCACAAAAAAATAAAAAAACCGTTACAGTTGATAAGCATGGCCAGCAAGGTTTTTTGTCTCGGTGCAACAAGCCATTAATTTCACACCATCAAATAATCATGTGTGGACTCGTATCCACATCAACTCCGGCGCTACGTGTAAGTAAAGACTACTTCCTAGTTTGTACTTCTAAGCTTTACGTTTTAAAATTAATTCACCCTCTGATTATACTGGTGCGGGGGAAAACTCGAGGTTTTCTGGTTTGTTAGTTGCTGTATTGCTAGTGATTCGAGGCGTTGAAATCAACAACCAAGTACAACTTGTTTATAGTGGGGAGAATGCCGCGGACGGCCCCGTTAGTGGAGTCTAGTGACTGTGCAGAGCTTGGGCCAGTCGGAAACTTCTTAGCCTCAGACTTCTCTTCTACATACAGCTTCAGTCGTGGTACTTCAGCAGTATAATGCCACGTAGTTGCAGCCGCTTGTGGTGGAGGAAGCTGACTATGAGTTGCTGGAGTCGTCGTCTATGGTGCAAGTGTGAGAGATTATATAGTATACATGCAAATTAAGACGTGCATATATTTGGTGAAACTAGGTCAGGATCCGGAAAAAAGCTTTAGCATTTTCAAACCTTAAAAGTAACGAGCAAGGAGATAATCCATTGGAACATAAAGGTGATAACACAGTATAGTCAAATTATAATCACTTGTATTTCTCATCCAAATTTGTGCCTGTAGTAGACATGGTGCCAATAATCATTCCAAGATTCTAACGTTATTGAATGAAACAACCATTTTCTTGTTTGTCTCTAGGTACGTAAGAATACAAAGGTACAGTAAGTCAATGTGCATTTCAATTGGAACATATATCCTTCTCATCCACATTTCAGCCATCTTATTTAGTGGCTGATTGAAGCATTAAATGAGACGAGCCTTGTTTCCACCTAATACATGATATGAATGTTAATAACCACAAAAGGACACAAGGATACGTAACCCTTATGAATACGCAACCATGGTAGATCAGCTCGAGGGAGAATTAGTACGTATTTATCCTAGCTGAATTAGTACGTATTAACCCACAAAAAAAAAAAAAAAATTCCTTGCTGAAATTTTTTATTTTGTCTAATTTAATCATCAAGGTTTCATATCCACAGTAGGATTATATGCCTAAAGGAGTAAAGGGTAGAGATGACAAATAAATTCTACCGTGATGACATTGTTACTGATGTTATTGACATCCACAAATCATCCAAACAAGAGAAACCCTAGAGAATTTGCGCTTGGAGTTGGGCACAATTAATGGGCCGGTGATCTTAATCTTAAACTTCTGAGCAGCCTCAAAGGCAAATGAAGGTATCTTCAGCGCTGAAACAGGAGTTATATTTGGTAAGATTGATTTCATATGAGATGTCTTAAGTTCCAATAGGGCAACATTAATCTACAATAATGTATTTCGTAATTTTTGATATTTCATTATAGTTTCATAATCTTTGATATTTTGTTATTGATATTTCATTATTTTTGAAATTGAATGGAATTTTTACTTCAATTTTTTTTTTTTTGAGAATAAGAAACCTTTATTGATACTAATCCAAATTACATCATACGGGAATGACCAGTGGTGGACATAAATTCCCCACTCTCCTCCCTAAAACCTAAACCAGTTACGGGTCCGTCATCATGAATGGTTACGGGTCCGTCATCATGGGTGGCTGGTTTTTTAAGCAGGCTTGGAGCCGAAAGGGCCCAACCCCTAACCACCTATAACGCCCAACCTCTCGGGCTACAAGGAATCCCGAGTATCTTGATACCACCTCATGGACAATCGCCAGAAAAACCAACGCTCTCTTCCACACCGTGTCCCACAGATACCAGACCACGTGCAAGGATCACTCGTCAACACACTGACCATAAGATAACACCGAAAGTAAACCAATTCGTCCCCAGGAATGACACCACATCCATGGCACCTCAAATTGACCCAACCCCAGCTCAATGGAGTAGGGATAAACTAATGACCAAGAAAACCTAACCAAAACCCTAATCAAAAACATAACTTTAACCAAAAACAAATAAAAACGTGAAACAGCCCCACCAACCGTCTTCCTTCTCCTCAGGTGGCCCGCCGGTAATCCACCACCATAACACTGCCCCGTCGAACTCGCAACGACAGAAAGACGCAGTCCACACAGCAAGCCACGCCGACCTCAACTGTTGTCGGCCAAACCCAGAATTAAACCCAGATCCCAACGAGTCCACACCGAGATCCGGTACGAAACTTGCCTTGCCTTGCAGCCCGACCTTGTCCGTCAGCTTGATCCGCCTATCGACCCATCTCAGAGAGATAGGCAGCGCCATACAATCCATGGCATATCATCGCCACGATCTGGCCTCAGGCCACCTGCTCCAAGCCTGCTTCGAAAACCAGCCACCCATCCTGCATGCTTGCGCTACCTCCCGAGAAGAAAGAAACGTCGTACACGACCCGGAAGAATGAAGCAGAATCCAGATACGGAGCCCTGAGCCCCCTCGATCCCGTCCAGCAACACCCGCCACTCGTCGATGAGGCCGGAACCCAAAGTCGACGCGGGGGCTCCGCCGGACAGGCAGCAAGCTTTTCTTTGCAAATTCCAAACCCTAAAAGTCTTCCTTGTAATCTCGGAGCTACAGCTATTTCTTCCCTCACTGTCAAGTGTTTGTTCAAAATGTTTTTTCATTTGAATAAACAATCCCCCAAAAATTTATCCAAATTTAAAATAGTTAACTATTGTAAAATATGTCCTTGCTATTCTTCTTGGCACAATCAGCAGAAGATAGTCTTTGAAAAAGAATGGAATTATAAAAATGATGCGGAACATATGGGGCAGCATTAAATACATTATAGGAGAGATTTTTAATCTTTGATATTTTATTATACCTTCGTAATCTTTGATATTTTAATATTGATATTCCATTATCTTTACACTTAATTAATGATTTAGTTTTAATTACCTTTCCATTTTAGTTTAAGTCTACTTATTCTTCAAGTATTATAAATGTTACGTCCCGTATCTCAATTTACCGGTTTACTAGTCATTTGGACGGTAAACGACAATTACTTTCACTTTTTACTTTCGATACTTTTAGTGGCCCTAAAAGTTGACTTTTTGCTTGGGCCAAAATTGGAGAAAATGTTCTTCATGAAAATTGTAGAGCACGTTAAACCGAGGTACATAAAAATCAGAGTTCGTATGAGAAAGTTATAAGTGAAATACAAAATTTACTGTTCATGATAAATTAGGTATAAATATTACAATTTTACTGTGGTAGGTTTCCAAATCCGGAAACCCACCTTTCTTTGTCCTCTCCCCGAGCTCTCTCTCTTTCCCTTTCGGTCTCCGTCTTCTTCCCTTTGAATCACCGCCGTTTGGCCACCAACCGGTGTGTAACCGGCCATCACAGGAGTGCCTCTTCCTCCTCTACACCCTAGTGACCGTGGGTTACGGCGATTTGGCCGGAAAACCCCAAATCGAAGCAAAAACTATCACTGTTGCAATTGGAGGTTTTCCGGCGATTCCTACATTTCCGGCCATCTCCGACCACCAAACTGGGTCTAGTAGGAGCGTCTCAAGCCATTGATCAATTGCCCTCAAGCTATTAACTCCAATTCACAGCGTGGAGGATGAATCGAAGAAATTTTCGAAGCTAGGGTTTGAAATTTCTTGGTTTCTCTTCACTGGCCAGTTTTGACTATTTCTAGGTAAAATTGGAACTTGTTGTAGTTGTGAAAAGGGTTAGGCTTGTTGAGTAGGTGTTGTGGCTGAAATTTGGTAGTCGGAGGTAAAGTTGGCCGGCAGTACGTGGGGCCCACGCACCGCCACTGTAGGTCGCGCGTGGAGGCGCGTATGGCAATGTTATAGGTTCTGTTTTAGCTAGTTAAACCTTATTTTTGATCTAGAGCTTATATATGTAAATTTGGTGAAGATTGGAGAAGTTTTGAATCGATTTCTAATTTTTGAAGAATACGGATTTCTCTCGAATCTGCCCTAGAACTTGTAAATTAATGAAATGGTGTTGGTGGTAAAGTTTGGGTTGAATTGAAGGAAATGGTGATGTTGAGTTAAGAGGATTGATTTTGGAATCGTATTTAATTGTCGAATTGTTGTTCATGGAATATAATTTTTGTACAGGGCAACGTACCGAGCTACCGCTCGACGAAGAAACCGGTAGGCGTGGTCGCCGAAATAGTACTGTGAGTGGACTTTTAATTTCAAAGAAGGGAAATTTTTAAGAACAGTACATGAACTTAAGGCCACTCCGAATTAAGGTGGCCAACGTTTATATAACCCAAAATAAGTACATGAACTTTTAATCCCGACCCAGTTTTCATACATGCCGTCACTAACACCATTAACACCTATGCCTTATTAATATGCCACGTGACATAGATGTTAACGGTGTTAGTGACGGCATGTATGAAAACTGGGTCGGGATTAAAAGTTCATGTACTTATTTTGGGTTATATAAACGTTGGCCACCTTAATTCGGAGTGGCCTTAAGTTCATGTACTGTTCTTAAAATTCTCTCTTCAAAGAATGATGCATGCAATTATTTTTCCCGAAATAATAATTTATTTATCATTTTATTTATGCAGCATAACATTTTGCTTTGGATTATAATTTTGGCATTATTTTTCCATTGAATTTTGGATACGAATTTACTACGCTCGGATTTGGAGTTATGATTTATTTTCGGGAAATTGATATTGATTTATCTTGATTTAGATTTGGGAAATGGATTAGTGATTTAAATTATTGTTTTTCAACTATCGAGCCTATTAATTGGATTTAAGTATTCAGTACCATATCGATTGAAATTTCGAATTGAAGTTTGTTATGATCGATTTTGAATTTGTGATTTATATTGAATTTCGACGAAGTATTTTCCGAGGTGATTTCCAGAATTATTCATATTTTTATTCGTCGATTATGAGATTTCTGAAAGGTTTTCGAAAATGGGATTTTCGAGAGAATTTTACTCATCTATTATTCCTCGCCTATTTATTTATGAATTCGAGAATATTTTGGCGTGCGGGGTCACGTCACAAGAAATTATTTATTTTCTCGTGAGAAATGTGGGAAAGCTTTATGGATTTATGGATTTACTGGTTTTCGATTGTTTTCCTCACCATACTCGGGTCGTTCTATAGTGTCTCCTCCTCACTTACTTTGTGTTTGTGAGTGGCATTCGAGGATTCTCCTCCTCACGTGAGTGGTAGTGGAGGTTATTAGTTCTCCTGCTCACACAATCTATGTGTGGGTGGCAGTCGAGGGTAGAGCCTAAGGGGCTCCTTTACCCGTATGGTGATATTTCTTCCCCATATCCTATTATTACTTGACTAGCGGGACTAGTCCGATTTCTCTTTACCAGCGGGGTTGGTATGTTTTCATGAGATTTTGAGTTTAAAGAAATACGTTTTATAAACGTTGCATGCATCGAGGCTTTATAAGTTTAAATACGTGGGAAAGTATTTAACTTTACTTCTTTTGAATTATCTTATTATTTATTTTTGTCCACTCACACTAACGTGTTTTTCAATACTTTCCCCTAGGCCCTTCGGTTTCAAATGCCCAGTTTGCATGTGAAATTAGTCGAGGTCGGGCGTACACGGGTTGAGGCATAGTTGTCACTACTTCCGCATTGTAGGATCTATCGATCCTTCATCCTGTTTACTTTTATTTCTATTATACCTTTTGTTTTAGAATTGCTCTGATAACTTGTGGGATTAATGTTATTAAGTTGAGATTTGTGTAATGTGAATTGGAAGATGTTGTGATTTGGGAGCAGGGTGGCTCCAGGAGAATAAGGGTGGAATGCTTAGAAGTGTAAATGTTTTTCTACAGGTTTTGGGTAGTCCATTTTTAGGGGAAGTTCAGCCAAATTTTTGGTAGAATTTCTACTAAGGTGGGCCCCTCAGGGCCACTTCGGATTGAAAATCCGGGGCAAGTCCTGTCAATAAACCCAGGAGTAATTAGAACTTC
The DNA here is from genome assembly GCA_001662545.1 of Rosa x damascena. Lineage (NCBI taxonomy): Eukaryota > Viridiplantae > Streptophyta > Magnoliopsida > Rosales > Rosaceae > Rosa > Rosa x damascena. The sequence continues at coordinate 21,637 of LYNE01001950.1, read as the reverse complement.
AAAACAAACCAAACCGATGGGAAAAATGCTTTCTCTCTCGGGAAGGTGGCTGCTAGGGTTTCTCTGTCTTCTAGGGTTTCTATGTGGCTCCTCGGCACTCTGGATTCGGGGTGGTTGTTTCTGCCCTGCGTCGGCGTCTCAGGATGGTGGTGGTATATATTGTACATACTTGATTATTAAATTTTCTTATTTCTAGTTGGATTATAGAAAATTAGTGTGAATTCGCGCAGGACTCTCTATATACAAGACAGTGAATCTCCGTACAAACAACAACGTTAGAGCAGAAAAACAAAAACAAAAAATTTATCCCAACAGCCTCCTCGCCGATGCGGCCTCTCCTCGTCCTCGTCCTACAAAGGTAAAAGGTTCTTACCTTCCGGTTAACATAGATGACCCCAAAGAGATTGCAGAGTTCGCTGTGTCGGAATTGAACAAGCAGAAGCACCAGAAGAGCAAGTTGGTCTTGGAGAGCGTGATCACAGGCCAGAGTCAGTGCGTCGCCGGAAGAAATTATAAGCTCGTCATTGCGGTCAGGGAAGATGAGTCCTTGCCTACAACCCCCTCTCTGAATTATGAGGTTTTAGTCTTTAGGTCTTTGAAGAATTTCAAGGAACTCAAATCCTTCCATCAGGTTAATTAAGAAATCCAATATGTAAAGACATCACAACTAGAACGAGGTAATGTCTTTTTCTTTTCTTTTTTTGTCTCGTGTCTGAAACTCAAACTTGGTCTGGAATTTTATCATCTATTTATTGAATTTATTTGCAATTTTTATCAAACTCGAATGGAATTGGCTATTGATGTAAAAATAGTGATAATCGATCTCTTGCAAAGTTCCTGGTCCCTCATCTGTTTCATAGCTAGGTGCAAATAATTTCAATGGTCGACTCTTGGTTTTGTGGTTTCTAATTGTGTCTCTACGCCATGCATGTATACGGATAAACAGGAACGGTAAAATTGTGCAAGGCCTAATGTAGTAATGAAAAAACGGCTGATTTTCTTAATACGATGGATTGTTCTTTCTGATCTCGAATTGGTGCTCGGTTTACTGGAGTCATAAGACCAACTTTGGTTAAGCTTAATCGTCTCCCTGTGCATTCTCTCAAGATTGAATTTTGACGGACTACATCAAACTGCAATTTTCCGATCCATTGTAGCGTGCAAGATCGATTGAGCAACTTCACAAGAAGATAAAGATGTCGTAAACTATTTGCCAGAACAACAAATGACAAAAACAAGTTTGATAACCAAAAATATTCGTAATTTTTTATATTTCATTATTGAGAGTATTTTAGGGTATTGTTACGATTTACTTTTAATTAGCTTTTTCTTTTAGTTATTCTCCAAATATTGTAGATGTTAGCCATAAATATTAGTATATTGTAATCGTTGTTAGATAGCTTATTATATGCTTATGAATATTGTAGACATTAGCTATAAGTATAGGTAGATTTGCTCTCCTAAGGGACAGTTTTAAGAGACTGTGAGGGACAAATACATCTCAACCACATGTATTAAATATAAAAGTAGAAATTAAAACAACTTAAAACTGTGAATTTATTTGCAGCCGTCAGATCCACTTGTCCTTCACAGTCCTTTAAAAACTGTCCCCTAGGTGAGCATGCCTTTAAATATAGGTATTGTAATCGTTGTTAGATAGCTTATTATATATTTATGAATAAAATTAAATTGTGTCATGGACTTTGCCTATTTTACGAGTTTTCTCTTCGTTATTTCTGGTGTCTGTTGAGTAATTGTTGGAGGCTGTGTTCATGACTTTATCCCATATGAGTGTCTGGAGATCACATGATAAGAGGCTAATATTAATAGGGACAAATTTTAGGTTCACCCCTCGGCATATTTACCCTTTATTGTGATTAATGCATCCAACTTTATAATTTTCTAATCCAACCAATCATGTTGCATAACATCATACAAAGATTAGCTTCGCAAAAAATCAATCAAATTGAAGATCTTTTAGTTGTTCATGTTAAGGCACCATTAACTTTTCAGTCCTGATCGTTAGTTAGATAACACGTGGCTTGCATCTGTGCATTCTCACATAGTATAAATACTGCAGCTGCTATTCTTTCTCCGTGTATCAGAACTCTATTTCTCAATACAAGTTTGTTTTCTCTATGCTTTTCTCTGCTTTTCATACAAAACTATCATGGCATCAAGAGCCAGGTTCTGATCGGGACCGGAATTCATCATCGGAATCTTCATTGAAATTCTTCACTGGAAGCTTCTGTAACTCAAGCTGTGCTTATTTTTTAGGTGGATTCAATTCTTGCTCACCTTTTCAGAGAGTTCTCAATTCAGATAAGCTCGATTTCATAGATCTACAATTTTATTCTGTCAAGATTTGTTGAAATATATTGAGGATTTGTTGAAGAATTTGCCTCAAGAAGCATAGTGTTAGTGATTCAAGCAAGTTATTCTTAATGATTTGATTTGGAATTTGAAAGCAAAAATTAAAACCCTAGCTTTTTCGTTTGAAGAAATTGAAGACTCAGATTTGTTGCTTCTCGTTTGTGCAAGAGATAATTGATATTCAAGCTTTCAGTTTATTACCTGTGTTCGATTTGGTAATTCCTTGAAGTTGTTCATCTCTAGCATACAGTTTCTGTTCTTCTAGTTACTTGAGCTCAGATTCTCTTGTTCATACTCGGATTCAAGCCTTATGATCTAGTTGATTAAGTGAAGATAATTAGTGGCATATTTTGAGGTTTGTCTGGATGTTTTGTTTCCCAGTAAAGGTAATAATGGAAAATCTCTTCTTATGTGGTTGATGAAGGATGAAGTTTACTGCTTCTTATTGATTGTGTCATAATCACTTGAAGTGGAAGCATTGGTATTTTGTTATCATTATTTTCATGAATAACAACAATCAGCCACTCATCTATATGCTTTCGAGCATTTACAATTTATTGCCTGTGAAGCTGGATGATAGCAATTACATTACTTGGTTATTTCAAATGAAAAATATGCTCATAAGTCTTGACTTAGAGGGATACATTGATGGTTCTTATTCTTCTCCACCTCAGTTCTTGGTGACTGATGGTACCATAAATGCTGGAGTTACAAGGGAGTTTTAAGAATGGGAAAAGAATGATAAAGCATTGATGACTCTTAATTATCACCGCCACTTTATCTAGTGAAGCATTATCATATGTGGTTGGAAGCAATAATTCATGTGAAGTTTGGAGAAATTTGAGGGTGAGATATGGTGTCTCTTCTAGAACAGCAGCTATGCAACTCCAAACAAAACTATACACAATTCAGAAAGGTAATGATACTATAGACAAGTATTTTCAACGTATCAAGGACATTACTGATCAATTAGCTTCTGTTGACATTCATATTCCCGATGAAGAGATTATTATCATTGTTGTCAATGGCCTTCCCTCTGAGTACCTAACTTTCAAAATCGTGATCAAAGCTCAGATTACATCTATGACAATGATTAAATTTCGTTCTCTTTTACTTGAAGAGGAGTCTACTATGGATCAATCTATGAAGACTTTGCACAATGGAATGCCTGCTAGTAAACCAGGTTTAAATCAAGGAATGCAATGGAATGGTGCTGATATTGGTAGTATGGTGTCCCCTGCTGTTTTTGTTGCTAAAAATGGAGGGGGAAGTCATATGTTCTACAATGGAGGGATGCAGCAACATAATTTGAGCACTGGAACAAGTTATTCACATCAAAATGGTTACTATCCCCAACATCAGCAACTTGTTTCAAACTACAAAGGAAATGTTTCATAGTATAATGGTAATGGCTTCTTCTACAGCAACCTGTTGTTCAACAGCAACAAAATGGTGGAAACAAGAACTACAGTTCACAAGGAGGTGTATCTCAATTACCTGACATTTCAAATCAAGGCTTTGGTGGCTCCATTGTGCGTTAAGTTTACGACAAACTTGTACACGATCACTCAGCATATAAGTGGCATTACATGAATTTTCAGTCGCAGAACATTGCATCAAGTTCATACATTGAGTATCCACAATATCTTGCTCAGAATTTAATGGAGGGCAATGAAATGACACAGCCAAATAATGTTGGAAGCTTTTCTCATAGACCTATGTCACAGCACAATTTGGTTCAATGCAAAATACAGGAACTTTCAGGGGCAACTTCAACTCAAATGCAGCTGTCAATAAATTTGATCAAGTCATGGGGGATTACAAGATAAGGGATGATGGAAAGGCACAAGCTAGTGTCCCTATTGTTGATATCAGAGTTTCTACTCCTAGAGCTTGTTCTTCACCTGCAACCAGTAATCCAAGCGAAGCAACCTCTGTTCAAACTTATTCTGTTCCTAGATCTTCTTCTACTCTTGCAAGCTATAATCTAAGCCAAGTAACTAGTGCTTCAGTTACTTCTGTATTGTCTGCAAAACAGGAACTACAGCTTCTTGATGAATTTGATCCGCGTGATTCTGTTTCGGGTTGTCCATTTGGTTATGTTTCAGCTGCGCCACCTAATTCAAACCATGCTGCAATGGACTTACTTGGTTCCCTGTTATCGACCATTGTGCCAAGTACATCTACTACTACCACATTTGAAGTTGATGGCCTTGTAAATTCTGCTCCAGTGACTACAAGTATGGCAACTCCTCCGGATACTACTATGTTGAACTGTAGGCATGCCTCTTATCCTCTGAAGCTATGCCAATCATGCCACTCATTCCTCCTGGATGAAGCGAGTATCTAGCCTGATATCTTCACCAAAGAGCTGCAGCTTGATGCTCCAAATTAGAGTGTTAGTCAGCTTGAAGCTTGTATCCCATCTTCAAGCTAATGAGGGGTGTTAAGGCACCATTAGCTTTTCAATCCTAATAGTTAGTTAGATAACACGTGGCTTGCATTAATTTGTGCATTCTCACATAGTATAAGTACTGCAGCTGCTATTCTTTCTCCGTGTATTAGAACTCTATTTCTCAATACAAGTTTGTTTTCTCTCTATTTTTCATACAAAACTATCAGTTCATTTCTATGAAACACATGGATGGTTCATCCTAATAGTAGAAATTGTTGTTAGAACCATCCATTTGTTTGATTTAATTAGATAATTAAACAATTTCTTATTCGATTGATTTTTTACTGGAATGATTTTTAAATGCTAGTCAAAGATATAAACGGTTAGATGGTAAAGTTATTAAGTAAAAGTAAGTTAATTGACAATAGAAGTGAATAGCTCATTCATCCAAGAGGTGAACTTATGAATTGTCTTGTTAATGATGTAAATTATTATTTTATTCCATTAAGGTTGATCCATAGACCAACCAAATCCGGTTGTTCAATTCGACCCCCAGACCAACCAAATCCGGCCGTTCTGGACGGAGTGAGCATAGCAGTTGTGCTTCAGAACGGCGTAGTCAATGTTTTCATCATCTCTGCTCATCCCCAATGGAGCTCTCTCCTGCTGCCGTGTCACAACCGTCCGACGATTCTCCATAGTCTGAGATTGCAATTATCCATCTCCAGAGCTCGACAAGACTTGCAACCTGTTGATTTCTTTAATTTCTTTACCTTACCAACATTCATATATCCAAGAATGGAAGCCTCCATCTCCATACGCGTTTGGATCTTGTTACTTGCAACCAGGTGTTAAACGGTGCTGGTAAAGGTCAAAACGATTGCGGGTCACAATTTCTAATCAGTGAATTGTGAGCTAGAATGTGAATGCAAAGATTAAGCTGGAAAAAGAAAAAGAAAAACTATTAGATGTTTTTATTGCCGTCTAATTGAACATTTTACAACATTTACTGTCCCTTAATAAAATCTAAATATATAGTTTATTGCCCCCAGTAAAACCTCCAGCGAGATTTCGATTCCCCTATAAAGCGTTTCTCAACATTTATTCCCCCTCAATTAAACGTTTATTATCTCCCGATAAATTTTTTTATTGGCCCCCAATAAAACCTCTAGTGAGGGTCCAGTTAGGTTCCAGCAAGATCTAGTGAGATATCGGTGACATCTGACAAAAACCTGTGAGGTTTTGGCGACCTCTGGTGAGGTCTCGGTGAGATGCTGGGGACAGTGACCGGAGTTCCGCGAAGTCTCCGATAAATTCTCTCTCTCTCTCTCTCTCTCTCTCTCT